>CATOUR010000527.1:0-18929 GCA_951848785.1 Callosobruchus maculatus
TGCTCTGTTTTCTGTTCTATTTGGTTGTACTCGGTCGCTTTCTAGCGTTTACAGCCGTTATCTGCTTGCTTTCTGTCGTTTTGCGTTAGTTTTGACTCTATTCGGTTGTATTTGGTCATTTTCTACCGTTTACAGCTGTTATCTGCCTGCTTTTTGTTGTTTTTAGCTATTTTCTGTTCTTTTCTTGTTGTATTCGGCTGAATTTAGTCCTTTTTGTATTGTTTAGCGCTGTTATCTGCCCGCTTTCTGTTGTTATGCTCTGTTTTCTGTTCTATTTGGTTGTATTCGGTCGTTTTCTACCGTTTACAGCCGTTATCTGCTTGCTTTCTGTTGTTCTAAGAGCTGTTTTCTGTTATTTTCAGTTGTATTCCGCTGTGTTTAGTGGTTTTCTGTTGTCTAGCGCTGTTATCTGCTTACTTTCTGTCGTTTTTAGCCGGATTTGGCTCTATTTGGTTGTATTTGGTCATTTTCTACCGTTTACAGCTGCTATCTGCCTGCTTTCTGTTGTTTTTAGCTGTTTCCTACTCATTTTGGTTGTATTCGGCTGTGTTTAGTCGTTTTCTGCTGTTTTCCGCTGTTATCTGCTTGCTTTCTGTCGTTTTGAGTTAGTTCTGACCCTATTCGGTTGTATTTGGTAGTTTTCTATCGTTTACAGTTGTTATCTGCTTGATTTCTGTTGTTTTTAGCTATTTTCTGTTCTTTTCTTGTTGTCTTCGGCTGAATTTAGTCGTTTTCTATTGTTTAGCGCTGTTATCTGCCCGCTTTCTGTTGTTATGCTCTGTTTTCTGTTATTTTCGGATGTACTCGGCTGTGCTTAGTCGTTTTCTCTTGTTTAGCGCTGTTATCTGCTTGCCTTCTGTCGGTTTTGGCTCTATTCGGTTGTATTTGGTCGTTTTCTACCGTTTACAGCTGTTATCTGCCTGCTTTTTGTTGTTTTTAGCTATTTTCTGTTCTTTTCTTGTTGTATTCGGCTGAATTTAGTCGTTTTCTATTGTTTAGCGCTGTTATCTGCCTGCTTTCTTTTGTTACGCCCTGTTTTCTGTTCTATTTGGTTGTATTCGGTCGTTTTCTACCGTTTACAGCCGTTATCTGCTTGCTTTCTGTTGTTCTAAGAGCTGTTTTCTGTTATTTTCAGTTGTATTCCGCTGTGTTTAGTGGTTTTCTGTTGTCTAGCGCTGTTATCTCCTTACTTTCTGTCGTTTTTAGCTGGATTTGACTCTATTCGGTTGTATTTGGTCATTTTCTACCGTTTACAGCTGCTATCTGCCTGCTTTTTGTTGTTTTTAGCTATTTTCTGTTCTTTTCTTGTTGTATTCGGCTGTTATCTGCCCGCTTTCTGTTGTTATGCTCTGTTTTCTGTTCTATTTGGTTGTACTCGGTCGCTTTCTAGCGTTTACAGCCGTTATCTGCTTGCTTTCTGTCGTTTTGCTTTAGTTTTGACTCTATTCGGTTGTATTTGGTCGTTTTGTACCGTTTACAGTTGTTATCTGCTTGATTTCTGTTGTTTTTAGCTGTTTTCTGTCCTTTTCTTGTTGTATTCGACTGAATTTAGTCGTTTTCTATTGTTTAGCGCTGTTATCTGCCTGCTTTCTGTTGTTATGCTCTGTTTTCTGTTCTATTTGGTTGTATTCGGTCGTTTTCTACTGTTTACAGCCGTTATCTGCTTGCTTTCTGTTGTTCTAAGAGCTGTTTTCTGTTATTTTCAGTTGTATTCCGCTGTGTTTAGTGGTTTTCTGTTGTCTAGCGCTGTTATCTGCTTACTTTCTGTCGTTTTTAGCCGGATTTGGCTCTATTCGGTTGTATTTGGTCATTTTCTACCGTTTACAGCTGTTATCTGCCTGCTTTCTGTTGTTTTTTGCTGTTTTCTACTCATTTTGGTTGTATTCGGCTGTGTTTAGTCGTTTTCTGCTGTTTCCCGCTGTTATCTGCTTGCTTTCTGTCGTTTTGAGTTAGTTCTGACCCTATTCGGTTGTATTTGGTCGTTTTCTATCGTTTACAGTTGTTATCTGCTTGATTTCTGTTGTTTTTAGCTATTTTCTGTTCTTTTCTTGTTGTATTCGGCTGAATTTAGTCGTTTTCTATTGTTTAGCGCTGTTATCTGCCCGCTTTCTGTTGTTGTGCTCTGTTTTCTGTTCTATTTAGTTGTATGCGGCCGTTTCCTACCGTTTGCAGCCGTTATCTGCTTGCTTTCTGTTGCTTTGAGAGCTGTTTTCTGTCATTTTCGGATGTATTCGGCTGTGTTTTGTCGTTTTCTGTTGTTTAGCGCTGTTATCTGCCTGTTTTCTGTTGTTATGCTCTGTTTTCTGTTCTATTCGGTTGTATTTGGTCGTTTTGTACCGTTTACAGTTGTTATCTGCTTGATTTCTGTTGTTTTTAGCTGTTTTCTGTTCTTTTATTGTTGTATTCGGCTGAATTTAGTCATTTTCTATTGTTTAGCGCTGTTATCTGCCTGCATTCTGTTGTTATGCTCTGTTTTCTGTTCTAGGTATTTGGTTGTATTCGGTCGTTTTCTATCGTTTACAGTTGTTATCTACTCGATTTCTGTTGTTTTTAGCAGTTTTCTGTTCTTTTCTTGTTGTATTCGGCTGAATTTAGTCGTTTTTTATTGTTTAGCGCTTTTATCTGCCTTCTTTCTGCTGTTATGCTCTGTTTTCTGTTCTGTTTGGTTGTATTCAGTCGTTTTCTACCGTTTACAGCCGTTATCTGCTTGCTTTCTGTTGTTTTGAGAGCTGTTTTCTGTTTTTTTCGGATGTATTCGGCTGTGTTTTGTCGTTTTCTGTTGTTTAGCGCTGTTATCTGCCTGCTTTCTGTTGTTATGCTCTGTTTTCTGTTCTATTTAGTTGTATGCGGCCGTTTCCTACCGTTTACAGCCATTATCTGCTTGCTTTCTGTTGCTTTGAGAGCTGTTTTCTGTTATTTTCGGATGTATTCGGCTGTGCTTAGTCGTTTTCTCTTGTTTAGCGCCGTTATCTGCTTGCTTTCTGTCGGTTTTGGCTCTATTCGGTTGTATTTGGTCGTTTTCTATCGCTTACAGTTGTTATCTACTCGATTTCTGTTGTTTTTAGCTGTTTTCTGTCCTTTTCTTGTTGTATTCGGCTGAATTTAGTCGTTTTTTATTGTTTAGCGCTTTTATCTGCCTTCTTTCTGTTGCTATGCTCTGTTTTCTGTTCTATTTGGTTGTATTCAGTCGTTTTCTACCGTTTACAGCCGTTATCTGCTTGCTTTCTGTTGTTTTGAGAGCTGTTTTCTGTCATTTTCGGATGTATTCGGCTGTGTTTTGTCGTTTTCTGTTGTTTAGCGCTGTTATCTGCCTGCTTTCTGTTGTTATGCTCTGTTTTCTGTTCTATTCGGTTGTATTTGGTCGTTTTGTACCGTTTACAGTTGTTATCTGCTTGATTTCTGTTGTTTTTAGCTGTTTTCTACTCATCTTGGTTGTATTCGGTTGTGTTTAGTCGTTTTCTGCTGTTTCCCGCTGTTATCTGCTTGCTTTCTGTCGTTTTGAGTTAGTTCTGACCCTATTCGGTTGTATTTGGTCGTTTTCTATCGTTTACAGTTGTTATCTGCTTGATTTCTGTTGTTTTTAGCTATTTTCTGTTCTTTTCTTGTTGTATTCGGCTGAATTTAGTCGTTTTCTATTGTTTAGCGCTGTTATCTGCCCGCTTTCTGTTGTTATGCTCTGTTTTCTGTTCTATTTAGTTGTATGCGGCCGTTTCCTACCGTTTACAGCCGTTATCTGCTTGCTTTCTGTTGCTTTGAGAGCTGCTTTCTGTTATTTTCGGATGTATTCGGCTGTGCTTACTCGTTTTCTCTTGTTTAGCGCTGTTATCTGCTTGCTTTCTGTCGGTTTTGGCTCTATTCGGTTGTGTTTGGTCGTTTTCTATCGTTTACAGTTGTTATCTACTCGATTTCTGTTGTTTTTAGCTGTTTTCTGTTCTTTTCTTGTTGTATTCGGCTGAATTTAGTCGTTTTTTATTGTTTAGCGCTTTTATCTGCCTTCTTTCTGTTGTTATGCTCTGTTTTCTGTTCTATTTGGTTGTATTCAGTCGTTTTCTACCGTTTACAGCCGTTATCTGCTTGCTTTCTGTTGTTTTGAGAGCTGTTTTCTGTTATTTTCGGATGTATTCGGCTGTGTTTTGTCGTTTTCTGTTGTTTAGCGCTGTTATCTAACTGGTTTCTGTTGTTATGCTCTGTTTTCTGTTCTATTCGGGTGTATTTGGTCGTTTTGTACCGTTTACAGTTGTTATCTGCTTGATTTCTGTTGTTTTTAGCTGTTTTCTGTTCTTTTCTTGTTGTATTCGGCTGAATTTAGTCATTTTCTATTGTTTAGCGCTGCTATCTGCCTGCTTTCTGTTGTTATGCTCTGTTTTCTGTTCTATTTGGTAGTATTCGGTCGTTTTCTACCGTTTACAGCCGTTATCTGCTTGCTTTCTGTTATTCTAGGAGCTGTTTTCTGTTATTTTCAGTTGTATTCCGCTGCATTTAGTCGTTTTCTGTTGCTTAGCGCTGTTATCTGCTTACTTTCTGTCGTTTTTAGCTGGATTTGACTCTATTCGGTTGTATTTGGTCATTTTCTACCGTTTACAGCTGCTATCTGCCTGCTTTTTGTTGTTTTTAGCTATTTTCTGTTCTTTTCTTGTTGTATTCGGCTGAATTTAGTCGTTTTCTATTGTTTAGCGCTGTTATCTGCCCGCTTTCTGTTGTTATGCTCTGTTTTCTGTTCTATTTGGTTGTACTCGGTCACTTTCTAGCGTTTACAGCCGTTATCTGCTAGCTTTCTGTCGTTTTGCGTTAGTTTTGACTCTATTCGGTTGTATTTGGTCGTTTTGTACCGTTTACAGTTGTTATCTGCTTGATTTCTGTTGTTTTTAGCTGTTTTCTGCCCTTTTCTTGTTGTATTCGACTGAATTTAGTCGTTTTCTATTGTTTAGCGCTGTTATCTGCCTGCTTTCTGTTGTTATGCTCTGTTTTCTGTTCTATTTGGTTGTATTCGGTCGTTTTCTACTGTTTACAGCCGTTATCTGCTTGCTTTCTGTTGTTCTAAGAGCTGTTTTCTGTTATTTTCAGTTGTATTCCGCTGTGTTTAGTGGTTTTCTGTTGTCTAGCGCTGTTATCTGCTTACTTTCTGTCGCTTTTAGCCGGATTTGGCTCTATTCGGTTGTATTTGGTCATTTTCTACCGTTTACAGCTGTTATCTGCCTGCTTTCTGTTGTTTTTTGCTGTTTTCTACTCATTTTGGTTGTATTCGGCTGTGTTTAGTCGTTTTCTGCTATTTCCCGCTGTTATCTGCTTGCTTTCTGTCGTTTTGAGTTAGTTCTGGCCCTATTCGGTTGTATTTGGTCGTTTTCTATCGTTTACAGTTGTTATCTGCTTGATTTCTGTTGTTTTTAGCAGTTTTCTGTTCTTTTCTTGTTGTATTCGGCTGAATTTAGTCGTTTTTTATTGTTTAGCGCTTTTATCTGCTTTCTTTCTGCTGTTATGCTCTGTTTTCTGTTCTGTTTGGTTGTATTCAGTCGTTTTCTACCGTTTACAGCCGTTATCTGCTTGCTTTCTGTTGCTTTGAGAGCTGTTTTCTGTTATTTTCGGATGTATTCGGCTGTGCTTAGTCGCTTTCTCTTGTTTAGCGCTGTTATCTGCTTACTTTCTGTCGTTTTTAGCCGGATTTGGCTCTATTCGGTTGTATTTGGTCATTTTCCACCGTTTACAGCTGTTATCTGCTTGCTTTTTGTTGTTTTTAGCTATTTTCTGTTCTTTTCTTTTTGTATTCGGCTGAATTTAGTCATTTTCTATTGTTTAGCGCTCTTATCTGCTTGCTTTCTGTCGTTTTTAGTCGGATTTGGCTCTATTCGGTTGTATTTGGTCATTTTCTACCGTTTACAGCTGTTATCTGCCTGCTTTCTGTTGTTTTTTGCTGTTTTCTACTCATTTTGGTTGTATTCGGCTGTGTTTAGTCGTTTTCTGCTGTTTCCCGCTGTTATCTGCTTGCTTTCTGTCGGTTTTGGCTCTAGTCGGTTGTATTTGGTCGTTTTCTATCGTTTACAGTTGTTATCTACTCGATTTCTGTTGTTTTTAGCAGTTTTCTGTTCTTTTCTTGTTGTATTCGGCTGAATTTAGTGGTTTTCTATTGTTTAGCGCTTTTATCTGCCTTCTTTCTGTTGTTATGCTCTGTTTTCTGTCCTATTTAGTTGTATGCGGCCGTTTCCTACCGTTTACAGCCGTTATCTGCTTGCTTTCTGTTGCTTTGAGAGCTGCTTTCTGTTATTTTCTGCTGTTTCCCGCTGTTATCTGCTTGCTTTCTGTCGTTTTGAGTTAGTTCTGACCCTATTCGGTTGTATTTGGTCGTTTTCTATCGTTTACAGTTGTTATCTGCTTGATTTCTGTTGTTTTTAGCTATTTTCTGTTCTTTTCTTGTTGTATTCGGCTGAATTTAGTCGTTTTCTATTGTTTAGCGCTGTTATCTGCCCGCTTTCTGTTGTTATGCTCTGTTTTCTGTTCTATTTAGTTGTATGCGGCCGTTTCCTACCGTTTACAGCCGTTATCTGCTTGCTTTCTGTTGCTTTGAGAGCTGCTTTCTGTTATTTTCGGATGTATTCGGCTGTGCTTAGTCGTTTTCTCTTGTTTAGCGCTGTTATCTGCTTGCTTTCTGTCGGTTTTGGCTCTATTCGGTTGTGTTTGGTCGTTTTCTATCGTTTACAGTTGTTATCTACTCGATTTCTGTTCTTTTTAGCTGTTTTCTGTTCTTTTCTTGTTGTATTCTGCTGAATTTAGTCGTTTTTTATTGTTTAGCGCTTTTATCTGCCTTCTTTCTGTTGTTATGCTCTGTTTTCTGTTCTATTTGGTTGTATTCAGTCGTTTTCTACCGTTTACAGCCGTTATCTGCTTGCTTTCTGTTGTTTTGAGAGCTGTTTTCTGTTATTTTCGGATGTATTCGGCTGTGTTTTGTCGTTTTCTGTTGTTTAGCGCTGTTATCTAACTGCTTTCTGTTGTTATGCTCTGTTTTCTGTTCTATTCGGGTGTATTTGGTCGTTTTGTACCGTTTACAGTTGTTATCTGCTTGATTTCTGTTGTTTTTAGCTGTTTTCTGTTCGCTTACAGCCGTTATCTGCTTGCTTTCTGTCGTTTTGCGTTAGTTTTGACTCTATTCGGTTGTATTTGGTCGTTTTGTACCGTTTACAGTTATCTGCTTGATTTCTGTTGTTTTTAGCTGTTTTCTGTCCTTTTCTTGTTGTATTCGACTGAATTTAGTCGTTTTCTATGGTTTAGCGCTGTTATCTGCCTGCTTTCTGTTGTTATGCTCTGTTTTCTGTTCTATTTGGTTGTATTCGGTCGTTTTCTACTGTTTACAGCCGTTATCTGCTTGCTTTCTGTTGTTCTAAGAGCTGTTTTCTGTTATTTTCAGTTGTATTCCGCTGTGTTTAGTGGTTTTCTGTTGTCTAGCGCTGTTGTCTGCTTACTTTCTGTCGTTTTTAGCCGGATTTGGCTCTATTCGGTTGTATTTGGTCATTTTCTACCGTTTACAGCTGTTATCTGCCTGCTTTCTGTTGTTTTTTGCTGTTTTCTACTCATTTTGGTTGTATTCGGCTGTGTTTAGTCGTTTTCTGCTGTTTCCCGCTGTTATCTGCTTGCTTTCTGTCGTTTTGAGTTAGTTCTGGCCCTATTCGGTTGTATTTGGTCGTTTTCTATCGTTTACAGTTGTTATCTGCTTGATTTCTGTTGTTTTTAGCAGTTTTCTGTTCTTTTCTTGTTGTATTCGGCTGAATTTAGCCGTTTTTTATTGTTTAGCGCTTTTATCTGCCTTCTTTCTGCTGTTATGCTCTGTTTTCTGTTCTGTTTGGTTGTATTCAGTCGTTTTCTACCGTTTACAGCCGTTATCTGCTTGCTTTCTGTTGCTTTGAGAGCTGTTTTCTGTTATTTTCGGATGTATTCGGCTGTGCTTAGTCGCTTTCTCTTGTTTAGCGCTGTTATCTGCTTACTTTCTGTCGTTTTTAGCCGGATTTGCTCTATTCGGTTGTATTTGGTCATTTTCTACCGTTTACAGCTGTTATCTGCCTGCTTTTTGTTGTTTTTAGCTATTTTCTGTTCTTTTCTTTTTGTATTCGGCTGAATTTAGTCATTTTCTATTGTTTAGCGCTCTTATCTGCTTGCTTTCTGTCGTTTTTAGCCGGATTTGGCTCTATTCGGTTGTATTTGGTCATTTTCTACCGTTTACAGCTGTTATCTGCCTGCTTTCTGTTGTTATGCTCTGTTTTCTGTTCTATTTAGTTGTATGCGGCCGTTTCCTACCGTTTACAGCCATTATCTGCTTGCTTTCTGTTGCTTTGAGAGCTGTCTTCTGTTATTTTCGGATGTATTCGGCTGTGCTTAGTCGTTTTCTCTTGTTTAGCGCTGTTATCTGCTTGCTTTCTGTCGGTTTTGGCTCTATTCGGTTGTATTTGGTCGTTTTCTATCGCTTACAGTTGTTATCTACTCGATTTATGTTGTTTTTAGCTGTTTTCTGTTCTTTTCTTGTTGTATTCGGCTGAATTTAGTCGTTTTTTATTGTTTAGCGCTTTTATCTGCCTTCTTTCTGTTGTTATGCTCTGTTTTCTGTTCTATTTGGTTGTATTCAGTCGTTTTCTACCGTTTACAGCCGTTATCTGCTTGCTTTCTGTTGTTTTGAGAGCTGTTTTCTGTTATTTTCGGATGTATTCGGCTGTGTTTTGTCGTTTTCTGTTGTTTAGCGCTGTTATCTAACTGCTTTCTGTTGTTATGCTCTGTTTTCTGTTCTATTCGGGTGTATTTGGTCGTTTTGTACCGTTTACAGTTGTTATCTGCTTGATTTCTGTTGTTTTTAGCTGTTTTCTGTTCTTTTCTTGTTGTATTCGGCTGAATTTAGTCATTTTCTATTGTTTAGCGCTGTTATCTGCCTGCTTTCTGTTGTTATGCTCTGTTTTCTGTTCTATTTGGTAGTATTCGGTCGTTTTCTACCGTTTACAGCCGTTATCTGCTTGCTTTCTGTTATTCTAGGAGCTGTTTTCTGTTATTTTCAGTTGTATTCCGCTGCATTTAGTCGTTTTCTGTTGCTTAGCGCTGTTATCTGCTTACTTTCTGTCGTTTTTAGCTGGATTTGACTCTATTCGGTTGTATTTGGTCATTTTCTACCGTTTACAGCTGCTATCTGCCTGCTTTTTGTTGTTTTTAGCTATTTTCTGTTCTTTTCTTGTTGTATTCGGCTGAATTTAGTCGTTTTCTATTGTTTAGCGCTGTTATCTGCCCGCTTTCTGTTGTTATGCTCTGTTTTCTGTTCTATTTGGTTGTACTCGGTCGCTTTCTAGCGTTTACAGCCGTTATCTGCTTGCTTTCTTCTGTCGTTTTGCGTTAGTTTTGACTCTATTCGGTTGTATTTGGTCGTTTTGTACCGTTTACAGTTGTTATCTGCTTGATTTCTGTTGTTTTTAGCTGTTTTCTGCCCTTTTCTTGTTGTATTCGACTGAATTTAGTCGTTTTCTATTGTTTAGCGCTGTTATCTGCCTGCTTTCTGTTGTTATGCTCTGTTTTCTGTTCTATTTGGTTGTATTCGGTCGTTTTCTACTGTTTACAGCCGTTATCTGCTTGCTTTCTGTTGTTCTAAGAGCTGTTTTCTGTTATTTTCAGTTGTATTCCGCTGTGTTTAGTGGTTTTCTGTTGTCTAGCGCTGTTATCTGCTTACTTTCTGTCGCTTTTAGCCGGATTTGGCTCTATTCGGTTGTATTTGGTCATTTTCTACCGTTTACAGCTGTTATCTGCCTGCTTTCTGTTGTTTTTTGCTGTTTTCTACTCATTTTGGTTGTATTAGGCTGTGTTTAGTCGTTTTCTGCTGTTTCCCGCTGTTATCTGCTTGCTTTCTGTCGGTTTTGGCTCTAGTCGGTTGTATTTGGTCGTTTTCTATCGTTTACAGTTGTTACCTACTCGATTTCTGTTGTTTTTAGCAGTTTTCTGTTCTTTTCTTGTTGTATTCGGCTGAATTTAGTCGTTTTCTATTGTCTAGCGCTTTTATCTGCCTTCTTTCTGTTGTTATGCTCTGTTTTCTGTTCTATTTAGTTGTATGCGGCCGTTTCCTACCGTTTACAGCCGTTATCTGCTTGCTTTCTGTTGCTTTGAGAGCTGCTTTCTGTTATTTTCTGCTGTTTCCCGCTGTTATCTGCTTGCTTTCTGTCGTTTTGAGTTAGTTCTGACCCTATTCGGTTGTATTTGGTCGTTTTCTATCGTTTACAGTTGTTATCTGCTTGATTTCTGTTGTTTTTAGCTATTTTCTGTTCTCTTCTTGTTGTATTCGGCTGAATTTAGTCGTTTTCTATTGTTTAGCGCTGTTATCTGCCCGCTTTCTGTTGTTATGCTCTGTTTTCTGTTCTATTTAGTTGTATGCGGCCGTTTCCTACCGTTTACAGCCGTTATCTGCTTGCTTTCTGTTGCTTTGAGAGCTGCTTTCTGTTATTTTCGGATGTATTCGGCTGTGCTTAGTCGTTTTCTCTTGTTTAGCGCTGTTATCTGCTTGCTTTCTGTCGGTTTTGGCTCTATTCGGTTGTGTTTGGTCGTTTTCTATCGTTTACAGTTGTTATCTACTCGATTTCTGTTGTTTTTAGCTGTTTTCTGTTCTTTTCTTGTTGTATTCTGCTGAATTTAGTCGTTTTTTATTGTTTAGCGCTTTTATCTGCCTTCTTTCTGTTGTTATGCTCTGTTTTCTGTTCTATTTGGTTGTATTCAGTCGTTTTCTACCGTTTACAGCCGTTATCTGCTTGCTTTCTGTTGTTTTGAGAGCTGTTTTCTGTTATTTTCGGATGTATTCGGCTGTGTTTTGTCGTTTTCTGTTGTTTAGCGCTGTTATCTAACTGCTTTCTGTTGTTATGCTCTGTTTTCTGTTCTATTCGGGTGTATTTGGTCGTTTTGTACCGTTTACAGTTGTTATCTGCTTGATTTCTGTTGTTTTTAGCTGTTTTCTGTTCGTTTACAGCCGTTATCTGCTTGCTTTCTGTCGTTTTGCGTTAGTTTTGACTCTATTCGGTTGTATTTGGTCGTTTTGTACCGTTTACAGTTGTTATCTGCTTGATTTCTGTTGTTTTTAGCTGTTTTCTGTCCTTTTCTTGTTGTATTCGACTGAATTTAGTCGTTTTCTATTGTTTAGCGCTGTTATCTGCCTGCTTTCTGTTGTTATGCTCTGTTTTCTGTTCTATTTGGTTGTATTCGGTCGTTTTCTACTGTTTACAGCCGTTATCTGCTTGCTTTCTGTTGTTCTAAGAGCTGTTTTCTGTTATTTTCAGTTGTATTCCGCTGTGTTTAGTGGTTTTCTGTTGTCTAGCGCTGTTATCTGCTTACTTTCTGTCGTTTTTAGCCGGATTTGGCTCTATTCGGTTGTATTTGGTCATTTTCTACCGTTTACAGCTGTTATCTGCCTGCTTTCTGTTGTTTTTTGCTGTTTTCTACTCATTTTGGTTGTATTCGGCTGTGTTTAGTCGTTTTCTGCTGTTTCCCGCTGTTATCTGCTTGCTTTCTGTCGTTTTGAGTTAGTTCTGGCCCTATTCGGTTGTATTTGGTCGTTTTCTATCGTTTACAGTTGTTATCTGCTTGATTTCTGTTGTTTTTAGCAGTTTTCTGTTCTTTTCTTGTTGTATTCGGCTGAATTTAGCCGTTTTTTATTGTTTAGCGCTTTTATCTGCCTTCTTTCTGCTGTTATGCTCTGTTTTCTGTTCTGTTTGGTTGTATTCAGTCGTTTTCTACCGTTTACAGCCGTTATCTGCTTGCTTTCTGTTGCTTTGAGAGCTGTTTTCTGTTATTTTCGGATGTATTCGGCTGTGCTTAGTCGCTTTCTCTTGTTTAGCGCTGTTATCTGCTTACTTTCTGTCGTTTTTAGCCGGATTTGGCTCTATTCGGTTGTATTTGGTCATTTTCTACCGTTTACAGCTGTTATCTGCCTGCTTTTTGTTGTTTTTAGCTATTTTCTGTTCTTTTCTTTTTGTATTCGGCTGAATTTAGTCATTTTCTATTGTTTAGCGCTCTTATCTGCTTGCTTTCTGTCGTTTTTAGCCGGATTTGGCTCTATTCGGTTGTATTTGGTCATTTTCTACCGTTTACAGCTGTTATCTGCCTGCTTTCTGTTGTTTTTTGCTGTTTTCTACTCATTTTGGTTGTATTCGGCTGTGTTTAGTCGTTTTCTGCTGTTTCCCGCTGTTATCTGCTTGCTTTCTGTCGGTTTTGGCTCTAGTCGGTTGTATTTGGTCGTTTTCTATCGTTTACAGTTGTTATCTACTCGATTTCTGTTGTTTTTAGCAGTTTTCTGTTCTTTTCTTATTGTATTCGGCTGAATTTAGTCGTTTTTTATTGTTTAGCGCTTTTATCTGCCTTCTTTCTGCTGTTATGCTCTGTTTTCTGTTCTGTTTGGTTGTATTCAGTCGTTTTCTACCGTTTACAGCCGTTATCTGCTTGCTTTGTTTTGAGAGCTGTTTTCTGTTATTTTCGGATGTATTCGGCTGTGTTTTGTCGTTTTCTGTTGTTTAGCGCTGTTATCTGCCTGCTTTCTGTTGTTATGCTCTGTTTTCTGTTCTATTTAGTTGTATGCGGCCGTTTCCTACCGTTTACAGCCATTATCTGCTTGCTTTCTGTTGCTTTGAGAGCTGTTTTCTGTTATTTTCGGATGTATTCGGCTGTGCTTAGTCGTTTTCTCTTGTTTAGCGCTGTTATCTGCTTGCTTTCTGTCGGTTTTGGCTCTATTCGGTTGTATTTGGTCGTTTTCTATCGCTTACAGTTGTTATCTACTCGATTTATGTTGTTTTTAGCTGTTTTCTGTTCTTTTCTTGTTGTATTCGGCTGAATTTAGTCGTTTTTTTATTGTTTAGCGCTTTTATCTGCCTTCTTTCTGTTGTTATGCTCTGTTTTCTGTTCTATTTGGTTGTATTCAGTCGTTTTCTACCGTTTACAGCCGTTATCTGCTTGCTTTCTGTTGTTTTGAGAGCTGTTTTTCTGTCATTTTCGGATGTATTCGGCTGTGTTTTGTCGTTTTCTGTTGTTTAGCGCTGTTATCTGCCTGCTTTCTGTTGTTATGCTCTGTTTTCTGTTCTATTCGGTTGTATTTGGTCGGTTTTGTACCGTTTACAGTTGTTATCTGCTTGATTTCTGTTGTTTTTAGCTGTTTTCTGTTCTTTTCTTGTTGTATTCGGCTGAAGTTTAGTCATTTTCTATTGTTTAGCGCTGTTATCTGCCTGCTTTCTGTTGTTATGCTCTGTTTTCTGTTCTATTTGGTTGTATTCGGTCGTTTTCTACCGTTTACAGCCGTTATCTGCTTGCTTTCTGTTGTTCTAGGAGCTGTTTTCTGTTATTTTCAGTTGTATTCCGCTGTATTTAGTCGTTTTCTGTTGCTTAGCGCTGTTATCTGCTTACTTTCTGTCGTCCTTAGCTGGATTTGACTCTATTCGGTTGTATTTGGTCATTTTCTACCGTTTACAGCTGTTATCTGCCTGCTTTTTGTTGTTTTTAGCTATTTTCTGTTCTTTTCTTGTTGTATTCGGCTGAATTTAGTCGTTTTCTATTGTTTAGCGCTGTTATCTGCCCGCTTTCTGTTGTTATGCTCTGTTTTCTGTTCTATTTGGTTGTACTCTGTCGCTTTCTAGCGTTTACAGCCGTTATCTGCTTGCTTTCTGTCGTTTTGCGTTAGTCTTGACTCTATTCGGTTGTATTTGGTCATTTTCTACCGTTTACAGCTGTTATCTGCCTGCTTTTTGTTGTTTTTAGCTATTTTCTGTTCTTTTCTTGTTGTATTCGGCTGAATTTAGTCGTTTTCTATTGTTTAGCGCTGTTATCTGCCTGCTTTCTTTTGTTATGCTCTGTTTTCTGTTCTATTTGGTTGTATTCGGTCGTTTTCTACCGTTTACAGCCGTTATCTGCTTGCTTTCTGTTGTTCTAAGAGCTGTTTTCTGTTATTTTCAGTTGTATTCCGCTGTGTTTAGTGGTTTTCTGTTGTCTAGCGCTGTTATCTGCTTACTTTCTGTCGTTTTTAGCCGGATTTGGCTCTATTCGGTTGTATTTGGTCATTTTCTACCGTTTACAGCTGCTATCTGCCTGCTTTCTGTTGTTTTTAGCTGTTTCCTACTCATTTTGGTTGTATTCGGCTGTGTTTAGTCGTTTTCTGCTGTTTCCCGCTGTTATCTGCTTGCTTTCTGTCGTTTTGAGTTAGTTCTGACCCTATTCGGTTGTATTTGGTAGCTTTCTATCGTTTACAGTTGTTATCTGCTTGATTTCTGTTGTTTTTAGCTATTTTCTGTTCTTTTCTTGTTGTATTCGGCTGAATTTAGTCGTTTTCTATTGTTTAGCGCTGTTATCTGCCCGCTTTCTGTTGTTATGCTCTGTTTTCTGTTATTTTCGGATGTACTCGGCTGTGCTTAGTCGTTTTCTCTTGTTTAGCGCTGTTATCTGCTTGCCTTCTGTCGGTTTTGGCTCTATTCGGTTGTATTTGGTCGTTTTCTATCGTTTACAGTTGTTATCTACTCGATTTCTGTTGTTTTTGGCTGTTTTCTGTTCTTTTCTTGTTGTATTCGGCTGAATTTAGTCGTTTTTTATTGTTTAGCGCTTTTATCTGCCTTCTTTCTGTTGTTATGCTCTGTTTTCTGTTCTATTTGGTTGTATTCAGTCGTTTTCTACCGTTTACAGCCGTTATCTGCTTGCTTTCTGTTGTTTTGAGAGCTGTTTTCTGTTATTTTCGGAAGTATTCGGCTGTGTTTTGTCGTTTTGTGTTGTTTAGCGCTGTTATCTGCCTGCTTTCTGTTGTTATGCTCTGTTTTCTGTTCTATTCGGTTGTATTTGGTCGTTTTGTACCGTTTACAGTTGTTATCTGCTTGATTTCTGTTGTTTTTAGCTGTTTTCTGTTCTTTTCTTGTTGTATTCTGCTGAATTTAGTCATTTTCTATTGTTTAGCGCTGTTATCTGCCTGCATTCTGTTGTTATGCTCTGTTTTCTGTTCTAGGTATTTGGTTGTATTCGGTCGTTTTCTACCGTTTACAGCCGTTATCTGCTTGCTTTCTGTTGCTCTAGGAGCTGTTTTCTGTTATTTTCAGTTGTATTCCGCTGTATTTAGTCGTTTTCTGTTGCTTAGCGCTGTTATCTGCTTACTTTCTGTCGTTTTTAGCTGGATTTGACTCTATTCGGTTGTATTTGGTCATTTTCTACCGTTTACAGCTGTTATCTGCCTGCTTTTTGTTGTTTTTAGCTATTTTCTGTTCTTTTCTTGTTGTATTCGGCTGAATTTAGTCGTTTTCTATTGTTTAGCGCTGTTATCTGCCCGATTTCTGCTGTTATGCTCTGTTTTCTGTTCTATTTGGCTGTACTCGGTCGCTTTCTAGCGTTTACAGCCGTTATCTGCTTGCTTTCTGTCGTTTTGCGTTAGTTTTGACTCTATTCGGTTGTATTTGGTCGCTTTGTACCGTTTACAGTTGTTATCTGCTTGATTTCTGTTGTTTTTAGCTGTTTTCTGTCCTTTTCTTGTCGTATTCGGCTGAATTTAGTCGTTTTCTATTGTTTAGCGCTGTTATCTGCCTGCTTTTTGTTGTTATGCTCTGTTTTCTGTTCTATTTGGTTGTATTCGGTCGTTTTCTACCGTTTAGAGCCGTTATCTGCTTGCTTTCTGTTGTTCTCAGAGCTGTTTTCTGTTATTTTCAGTTGTATTCCGCTGTGTTTAGTGGTTTTCTGTTGTCTAGTGCTGTTATCTGCTTACTTTCTGTCGTTTTTAGCCGGATTTGGCTCTATTCGGTTGTATTTGGTCATTTTCTACCGTTTACAGCTGTTATCTGCCTGCTTTCTGTTGTTTTTAGCTGTTTTCTACTCATTTTGGTTGTATTCGGCTGTGTATAGTCGTTCTCTGCTGTTTCCCGCTGTTATCTGCTTGCTTTCTGTCGTTTTGAGTTAGTTCTGACCCTATTCGGTTGTATTTGGTCGTTTTCTATCGTTTACAGTTGTTATCTGCTTGATTTCTGTTGTTTTTAGCTATTTTCTGTTCTTTTCTTGTTGTATTCGGCTGAATTTAGTCGTTTTCTATTGTTTAGCGCTGTTGTCTGCCCGCTTTCTGTTGTTATGCTCTGTTTTCTGTTCTATTTAGTTGTATGCGGCCGTGTCCTACCGTTTATAGCCGTTATCTGCTTGCTTTCTGTCGGTTTTGGCTCTATTCGGTTGTGTTTGGTCGTTTTCTATCGTTTACAGTTGTTATCTACTCGATTTCTGTTGTTTTTAGCTGTTTTCTGTTCTTTTCTTGTTGTATTCGTCTGAATTTAGTCGTTTTTTATTGTTTAGCGCTTTTATCTGCCTTCTTTCTGTTGTTATGCTCTGTTTTCTGTTCTATTTGGTTGTATTCGGTCGTTTTCTACCGTATACAGCCGTTATCTGCTTGCTTTCTGTTGTTTTGAGAGCTGTTTTCTGTTATTTTCGGATGTATTCGGCTGTGTTTTGTCGTTTTCTGTTGTTTAGCGCTGTTACCTGCCTGCTTTCTGTTGTTATGCTCTGTTTTCTGTTCTATTCGGGTGTATTTGGTCATTTTGTACCGTTTACAGTTGTTATCTGCTTGATTTCTGTTGTTTTTAGCTGTTTTCTGTTCTTTTCTTGTTGTATTCGGCTGAATTTAGTCATTTTCTATTGTTTAGCGCTGTTATCTGCCTGCTTTCTGTTGTTATGCTCCGTTTTCTGTTCTGTTTGGTAGTATTCGGTCGTTTTCTACCGTTTACAGCCGTTATCTGCTTGCTTTCTGTTGTTCTAGGAGCTGTTTTCTGTTATTTTCAGTTGTATTCCGCTGCATTTATTCGTTTTCTGTTGCTTAGCGCTGTTATCTGCTTACTTTCTGTCGTTTTTAGCTGGATTTGACTCTATTCGTTTGTATTTGGTCATTTTCTACCGTTTACAGCTGCTATCTGCCTGCTTTTTGTTGTTTTTAACTATTTTCTGTTCTTTTCTTGTTGAATTCGGCTGAATTTAGTCGTTTTCTATTGTTTAGCGCTGTTATCTGCCCGCTTTCTGTTGTTATGCTCTGTTTTCTGTTCTATTTGGTTGTACTCGGTCGCTTTCTAGCGTTTACAGCCGTTATCTGCTTGCTTTCTGTCGTTTTGCGTTAGTTTTGACTCTATTCGGTTGTATTTGGTCGTTTTCTATCGTTTACAGTTGTTATCTGCTTGATTTCTGTTGTTTTTAGCTATTTTCTGTTCTTTTCTTGTTGTATTCGGCTGAATTTAGTCGTTTTCTATTGTTTAGCGCTGTTATCTGCCCGCTTTCTGTTGTTGTGCTCTGTTTTCTGTTCTATTTAGTTGTATGCGGCCGTTTCCTACCGTTTGCAGCCGTTATCTGCTTGCTTTCTGTTGCTTTGAGAGCTGTTTTCTGTTATTTTCGGATGTATTCGGCTGTGCTTAGTCGCTTTCTCTTGTTTAGCGCTGTTATCTGCTTACTTTCTGTCGTTTTTAGCCGGATTTGGCTCTATTCGGTTGTATTTGGTCATTTTCTACCGTTTACAGCTGTTATCTGCCTGCTTTTTGTTGTTTTTAGCTATTTTCTGTTCTTTTCTTGTTGTATTCGGCTGAATTTAGTCATTTTCTATTGTTTAGCGCTGTTATCTGCTTGCTTTCTGTCGGTTTTGGCTCTATTCGGTTGTATTTGGTCGTCTTCTATCGTTTACAGTTGTTATCTACTCGATTTCTGTTGTTTTTAGCTGTTTTCTGTTCGTTTCTTGTTGTATTCGGCTGAATTTAGTCGTTTTTTATTGTTTAGCGCTTTTATCTGCCTTCTTTCTGTTGTTATGCTCTGTTTTCTGTTCTGTTTGGTAGTATTCGGTCGTTTTCTACCGTTTACAGCCGTTATCTGCTTGCTTTCTGTTGTTCTAGGAGCTGTTTTCTGTTATTTTCGGATGTATTCGGCTGTGCTTAGTCGTTTTCTCTTGTTCAGCGCCTTTATCTGCCTTCTTTCTGTTGTTATGCTCTGTTTTCTGTTCTATTTGGTTGTATTCAGTCGTTTTCTACCGTTTACAGCCGTTATCTGCTTGCTTTCTGTTGTTTTGAGAGCTGTTTTCTGTTATTTTCGGATGTATTCGGCTGTGCTTTGTCGTTTTCTGTTGTTTAGCGCTGTG
The DNA here is from genome assembly GCA_951848785.1 of Callosobruchus maculatus. Classification (NCBI taxonomy): domain Eukaryota; kingdom Metazoa; phylum Arthropoda; class Insecta; order Coleoptera; family Chrysomelidae; genus Callosobruchus; species Callosobruchus maculatus. The sequence goes on from CATOUR010000527.1 coordinate 18,098, forward strand.
TTCTGCCTGCTTTCTGTTGTTAAGCTCTGTTTTCTGTTCTATTCGGTTGTATTTGGTCGTTTTGTACCGTTTACAGTTGTTATCTGCTTGATTTCTGTTGTTTTTAGCTGTTTTCTGTTCTTTCCTTGTTGTATTCGGCTGAGTTTAGTCATTTTCTATTGTTTAGCGCTGTTATCTGCCTGCTTTCTGTTGTTGTGCTCTGTTTTCTGTTCTATTTGGTTGTATTCGGTCGTTTTCTACCGTTTACAGCCGTTATCTGCTTGCTTTCTGTTGCTCTAGGAGCTGTTTTCTGTTATTTTCAGTTGTATTCCGCTGTATTTAGTCGTTTTCTGTTGCTTAGCGCTGTTATCTGCTTACTTTCTGTCGTTTTTAGCTGGATTTGACTCTATTCGGTCGTATTTGGTCATTTTCTACCGTTTACAGCTGTTATCTGCCTGCTTTTTGTTGTTTTTAGCTATTTTCTGTTCTTTTCTTGTTGTATTCGGCTGAATTTAGTCGTTTTCTATTGTTTAGCGCCGTTATCTGCCCGCTTTCTGTTGCTATGCTCTGTTTTATGTTCTATTTGGTTGTACTCGGTCGCTTTCTAGCGTTTACAGCCGTTATCTGCTTGCTTTCTGTCGTTTTGCGTTAGTTTTGACTCTATTCGGTTGTATTTGGTCGTCTTGTACCGTTTACAGTTGTTATCTGCTTGATTTCTGTTGTTTTTAGCTGTTTTCTGTCCTTTTCTTGTTGTATTCGGCTGAATTTAGTCGTTTTCTATTGTTTAGCGCTGTTATCTGCCTGCTTTCTGTTGTTATGCTCTCTTTTCAGTAGATATACAAAGCGGTTTCTG
>CATOUR010000528.1:0-95726 GCA_951848785.1 Callosobruchus maculatus
TTCAGCGGTGTCATTAACGGCCATGTAATCATGATTTATTGCCATTCTTAATATATTAAATATGAGTATATTCATTTAAATCAACTGTACCTATTTTACCAGTTACATAACAGCTTAATTATAAAAACATACACATAATATTTCTAAAACATATAGATAATAATATTAATTTAGAAAACAATTTTTGGCTGGCCTTCTATCGCTTGCTTTTTTTTATTTTTTATTTTTTTACATTTTTTTATTTTATAAGTATATCTTCGTCTGTTTTTTCTTGCCTTTATCAATATATCTTCTTCTGTTGTTTTATTTTTTTTAATAGATAATTTATTAGCAGTATTGCTCATTGACTGTAAAGTTAATCAGCGTAGTTAATTAATAGCTGATTTATAAGATTGTGCTTAATCCTAAAGGGTGCTGTGTTTGCATATAACTGACCAATATCCTTTGTAATTTCAAGATTCAAGACCTTGTTGTTGAAAAAAGTTTCAGCTTTTTTATAAATCAGTTGACTCAGTGGCATAATGGGTAAAGCTCTACAAAGGTCTTTGTTGCTAATCTGGTGAGCTTTTTTATTTAAAATTAGTCTTAAACAGGTTGTTTCTGAAACAGAAATAGTTTTATGACGGTATTCTGCCGCAGAGCTCCAAACAGGTGCAGCGTATAGAAGTATACTGCGGACATATGCTTTGTAAAGCTGTAACTTCAATTTTTGGCTTAATGGTGAATGGATATAGATATAAGGGTAAATATACCATGTAATCTGGGATAATTTCCATTCTTATACCGACGTAAATACAAATTTTGATAGTGTCAGGTGTCAGGTGTTATACTGGGTATTCACAGTGATACCGGAGCTTTTTCCATATTGGTTACAGTACCTGCCTATGCTTCTTCTTCCGCTGTGTGTCAATGTTCTGTTAGCAGACGTACTATGGTTCTCATAGGCTTTGTGTTGTACCTGAGTAGGTCTCCATAGTGATACTTAGCTTCCGTGCTTCAACTAATTGCTTACTTATTTTGTCTTTGATCATCCTCCTCGACGAACAACTTCGATTCTTGTATCACCACCGATATCAGTATAATCGACCTTCGGTTTTCCACTTCCCGTACATAACCTGTAGACCAAGTCATTGAGGCGGTTCGTCTCCAGGTGGGGTCCCTCCAAATGATGTTGAAGCTTCGGACATCTACACTTCCTTCTGTCGTGTGTTGTAAGACCATACCAGATCACCTTGTAACTGCAATACCCTTTGCTCAACTTGTAATTATCATTTTCAGCTCCAGCAGCGTTCTCTTTCCCTAACTCTGCTATCATCCTATTCAGTTGGGCCCTTTCGTCTTGTCGGCTGTCAAGTCTCGACACTCCCCTTCTCGTCACTCAGGTTGCTCTCCAGTTCCTCTGTGAGTCTGCTCAGTTTACCTTGCTGTTCCGCAATCCTGTTCTTCTGCTTACCATTCTCGCTCCTTAGTTGCGCGGCTTGATCAGAGCCCCATGACACGTCCTTATGCGCAACGTTAAGCTCTGTTCCTATCTTCTTCTCCCATTCGAAGGAACTTTGCAAGTCGATTTGTCACACATACTATCATGCAACAAGTAAACCGATAGAAGCAGCCCAATAATAAATAAAAAATGCATGACAGCATGTTTCCTAATACTACCGACGGTATCACACAATTCCTTTATCAGAGATTATTTCGAGTATGTTTAATAGAACAGAGTTTGCAAAAATAACACATCGTCAACGTCTTCCTCTGATCATTAACCTAAGATGACTCCGCCAATTCCGATCCAAAAGCCGGTTTTCCGTTGAACCAAATGATATTAATTACTGAATAAAAACAATGCCCGCAATGTACATTCTTCCAATTGACACCGGCTCCCTACCAACGTTTTTCTGTTTATTTAAAATTGGAATCAAAGGTGCCGCGTGTTCACGGTTTTTTTCTTCAATTTGGACCACCTTCGAGTCGCCACTTTTTACGCCATTCAACGCGGTTTCGCTGTATTAGCGGCCCGGCCATAGTACCGTTCCGACTGTGACAAAATTCTAGGGTTATAGATGCCAACACTGAACATAGACATAACTACACTTTTAATCAGTGATGGTCGGATATACAGGGTGTCCCAGAAGTCAACGACAAGCCGCAACGGGGTGACAGGATTGGTTGTAACTATCACGAGAAAAGTCAGAAAAAAATCTATGCCATGCAGTTTGAAAATTATGGGCATTTAAAAAAAAACCTAGAAATTTGGTCAAATTATAACAATTTTTCGGTTATTGTGGTTAACTTTTATTATTTTTGTTCATTTAAACTTTGGAACCGTAACCTTAAATAACATTTCTAGAAGAACAGTAAAAATAATGACATAATTGCCCCAAGTTTTCTAGAATGAAGACTATTTATTAAACTATGAATTTAAAATGTTCAAAGGTTGCCGACTTTGAAAGGCCCTCCTTTAAAAAAAATGTATTATTGTGCCTCGGCAAGTGCCACTAAAAGTTAGCGCATTTAACCAGGATTGCAAATTGGTACAATACTTGTTAGTTTCATACTAAAAAATGGAGTCAAGTTGATTGACTCAGTACTTCCCACACATTACTGTGATATCAGTTTATTATTTTCCCATAGCATGCAGCTTTAGTCTGAGACTTCCTTCAGAGGTCAATGGACAGTCGTCTTTATATTTTTTGTTTTTTTATTATTTCTGCGCCGCCACTGCTTGATTTATAAAAACCATACGCGTTTTCCATCCTCGCCACGGCAGTAATACTGTGTCAAAATTTCATTAGAATCAATTTAGCAGTGTCCACGTTACAAAATACAAAATGATCTAAAGCAATACTCGTATGTGTACAGAAAATTCTACGTCCCTTAGTTTCCGTAATAGACTAGGGACAATGTTGAGGTGTACCTAAAAAGTTGATTTATGTCGCTAGGTCTTCCTTCACAGGCTAGTGGACAGCCTATTATGAATACAAGACATTTTTCAGTTTTTCAACCCCCCACCCCCTAACCACCCCAATTTCACCCCACCCAAAAAAAAGCGCAGAAAATGATCAGGAACCTCTATAACGCTTAACAACGAAGTTTGAGCTGTTTTTATATTTTTACTTTTTTTATTATTTCTGCGCCGCCACTGGCACGATTTATAAAAACCATACGCGTTTTCCATCCTCGCCACGGTAGTAATACTGTGTCAAAATTTCATTAACATCAATTCAACAGTTTCCTTGTAACACAATACAGAGGGATCTAAAGCAATACTCTAGTATGTTTACACCAGAAAAAAGTCCTTTGGTTTCTGTAATAGGCAAGGCAATGTTCGGATGGACCTAAAAAAGTTATTTATGTTGCTAGGTCTTCCTTCATGGGTCAGTGGACAGTCTATTATGAAAGCAACAAAATTTTCAATTTTACAACCCCCCACCCCCCAACCACCCCAATTTCACCCCCACCCAAAAAAAGTAAAAAATGATCAGGAAGCCCTAAAACGCCTAAAAACGAAGTTTAAGCAATATTTAATTTTTTTTGTTTTTTGCTAATTACTCCGCCGCCCATGCACCGATTTTCAAAATTATAGGAACATTACCTACTACGACCCCACAGCATATCGCTGCCCAAGTTTCATCACAATCCATGCAGCGGTTGCTGAGATTACGAGGCTAGAAAAAAGCGACAGACAGACAGACAGACAGACAGACCGACAGACAGACAGACAGACAGACAGACAGACAGACCGACGGAAATGAGTGACGTGGATTTTCGTTATGTAGACATCATAAAACGCCCAAAAAGCGTATTATCTCAAAATCGAAAATTTTCGCGATCACAATACTCCCCTCACCTATCGGTGTGGGAAGTAAAAGAACGAGTAAAGAAATAAAAACCTCAAGTAACCCGCTTTTGCTAACCGATTTCACTCAGGTCAGCTGTTCTTTATTCGCACAAGCTTCTGGTAGGTTCTTAATTTTACGGCATAGTGATGAAAGAGATGGATAGTGGAGATGTTTGCCATAAGTGAGCGAGACAGATAGTGACTCCACTTTTAACAAAGTCAACAAAAATAAGTAAAATTAATAAAATAATGAAAAATCTTGACCTAGCTTAGTTTAGGTTTATTGGAATAAAGGTCAGGCAATAAATGTTCAAATTCTTTACCATCAGCCTCAATACACGCCCTACATCTTCTTAAAAAAAGATCTACTTATTAGCCAGGCATATCCTCGAGAGTTGATGTCCTCAGCAGCTTGAGAAATTCGTTTACGCAGCACGGCTACGCTCTCAATGGGCTTTGAATAAACTTTTTCTTTGAAAACACCCCAATAACAAAATTCCAGGGGATTTAAATCCGGGGAACGGGCTGGCCACGAGATACTGCGATTCAGGTATCGACATCTACGTTTCATAACGCAAGTAGCAGGGTGTTTGGTACTGAATCATGAATTTGCATGAATCAGTTGCGGCTTGCAGCGATGCAGATTCTCGAATCCTATTATGGTCGGTGAGCCATGTCGCCGAGCCGGTGACGCTCATGCAGTGATGCAGGTTTTAACGTGTATATTATTGGGTCGATGCAGAGAAATAAGCCCACCCTACTATGTTTGCGTTGCATGAAACGTGCATAAAATATCAAGTCGATTCGGGCATCGCAACGGGTTTCGATTTGAGTAGGAACTTATGCAACTGATGCAAGTTTCATGAAACCTTGAGTCGATTGAGGAATCTTAGCATGCATTAATGTCTGTAGGCCGCTTTAGTGGTACATCCTCTAACAAAGTTGGTAAATTTTATCGTAAAAAATATAGGTAATTCGTGCCATTCAAATTCTCAGGCAGCTCAAAGGGCCCAACAATTTTGCCGTTAAAATTCAAGTCCACAGGCTTACTTTAAAGCGATACTGGGATCCGTCTTCTCGCATTAAATGTGCCTGGCAAATAACTAGATCTTTTTTAAGAAAATGTAGGGCGTGTATTGAGGCTGATGGTACACAATTTGAACTTTTATTGTAATAAAAACTGCCCTACTAGAAGCTTGTGCGAATAAAGAACATCTGACCTGAGTGAAATGGGTTAGCAAAAATCGGGTTACTTGAGTTCTTTATTTTTTTACTCGTTTTTTTTTTAGTACGAAACTAACAAGTATTGTGCCATTTTACAATCCTGATTAAATGCGCCAACTTTCAATAGCACTTGCCAAGGCACTGTAGTACATTTTTTTTTAAAGGAGGGGCTTTCAAAGTCGGCAAACTTTGAAAATTTTGAATTCATAGTTTAATAAATAGTCTTCATTCTAGAAAACTTGGGGCAATTATGTCATTATTTTTGACTGTGCTTCTAGAAGTTATTTAAATGAACAAAAATAATAAAAGTTGACCGAAAAATTGTTAAAATTCGACCAAATTTCTAGGTTTTTTTTAAATGCCCATAATTTTCAAACTGCATGGGATAGATTTTTTCTGATTTTTCTCATGATAGTTACAACCAGTCCTGTGACCCCGTTGCGGCTTGACGTTGACTTCTGGGACACCCTGTATACACATAAAAAGGTATGCTTAATTCAAGCATTCTTATAGTCTTGCAAACATCTACCAGCGACAAGGCTATATCGTCGTTGATAAGACGAAAAGGCGTATCTGAAAATTGTTTTTTGTTATTGTTTTGTTTTGAGTTATTGTAGTTCGAAGATTTTTATCAACATTGATCTGGGTTTTTTAACATTAAAATTTGGTTTAAGAAAACGCCAATAACATGAAGTGATGTGAAAATATCAGTGTATGCTGCAGAATAAAGCGTTATTATTTCTGCTTGTATCAAAGGGGATAAAACCGCTCTCAAATGTTATATGTCCTTTCGTTTTACTGCGTGCAATCTCCCGAGAGATATGCCTTTCATAAAAGTTCTATAAGGTGCTTCAACATTGGGTTTTATACTAGTTTTCAAACCTGCATAAGGTCAAAAAGAGTATATTCATACAGCAGGACCTATGAGAAGAATGGTCTCTACTAAAAAAAAACAATTACAAGTATATTTCAATGTGACGAAAATCTAAAAGCAACAACCACTGCTGAGTAATGTGAAATGAAAAATCAGCAAGGTTTCGTGGTTTTGATTTTACAAAATTTGACGTTCGTAGTACTTTACAAAAAGTGTTATTATCTCGAAAATTAAACGCGATAGAAAGATGCGATTTTCGGTTTCGAAACACTACTTGTGTACTTGTGTCTTAGTAGTACGATTGTTTCAAAAGAAGATTAAATCAATAGACTAGCAATTTTTAAATTTAAAAAGCTTAAAACGTTAAAAACTTTTTCTTAAAATGGGATGGTATGATAAGTTAAACATCAGTGGATGCAACAACCACTGGTGAGTAATGTGAGTTGAAAAGGTAGCAAGGTTACGTGGTTTTGATAAGTGCTATCGATAAAGGTTCGAATTATTTACAAAGAAAACAAACTTCAAATTGAATTCTCTCATTAGTGATGGTACCCGCTTTCAATGCCCATGGCATTGCTCTATACCAGAGGATTACGTGCATGTGTGGCTTCACAAAATAGTATCTTAAGTTTGTGTTCGAAGTTGCGTCACATAGTAGGTCTTTCAGCTTTATGAATATGGCTCTGGCTTGTTCTGTGCCTCATCTTACTTCAATGCCAGGGTCTACATTTGTCGTTATGTAGCTGCCAAGATATTTAAATTTCTCAACCTTTCCTATTGCGGTGTCATAGATGTTTATGTTCAATTGTGGCTTGGAGATCTTTTTTTTCCAGGAGCCATCCGACCATACTGTCCCCGTCATACTTAAGCCTTAACACGTATTGTATTATAACTCATCTCATTTACAGTATCCACTCCAGCAATCTAGATCCCTGCATAGGTTTATGCAGTTTTCCTACTGGTCCTGGTGCTGAGCTGTACTCCATTGGTTCTAGCTTGGTCTTCCCAAAGAGCTGTTGTCTCCTGTGATCTAGCGCTTCGCACTCACAGAGCACATGTAGGGCTGACTCAGTCCCTCTGCCACACAGTCTGCAGTTGAGGTTTCCATTGTAGAGTCCCATTTTATTCAGGTCTTCCTTCAGGCCACAATGTCCTGTGAGGAGACCCGTCGTTATTCGGAGCTGATTCCTACTCAAGGAGACCAGTGTTTCAGCTGTTTTCTTTTGTGCAGCTTTAATGAATGTTTCTCCATGAACACACCCCGGTAACAAGTTCCACTGCTCCTTGTGCTGATGCTTCATCCATTCTACGACCTAGTCTGATTGTGCTTTTAGGCACCCCCAGGGCGGGTTCTGCTTCAATGCATAGAGTAGATGAGCCTAGTATTGATAGCTCGTCCGCCCTTTCACTGCCCATTATGACTGAGTGTTCTGGCACCCACTCCAAGGTTACTTTGTTGTGTTCTGCCAGCCTTTCCAGTCCTTGTAGACATTCCTACACTAGAGTAGACGTAACTTTGAGCCCCTATAGTGCCCTAAGTGCAGCCTGACTGTCTGTAAGGTTTGTGGATCTTGCTATGGCCGTTACTTTAGTTTTGTTACATTAATTTTCATGCCTAGTTGACCACCTACTTCTACAACTTTGTTGACTAGGCATTGAAGGGGTTCTGGATTGTCTGCAATGATAACCGTGTCGTCTGCATAACGTACTCGTATATTGTTTAATATCCTGTCGTTAATTTTTAGTCCATCTTCTTCATCGTCTATTTCAGAGTACATATTAAATAGTATTGGCGACAAAACATGACCGTGTCGTACTCCTGTTCTAGACACACCGGTGCTGTTGACGTCTATCCATATCTAACTGTTGCTTCTTGGTTCCAATCAAGGTTTCTAACAAACTCGATATCTTGTTTGTCTAACCCTTTTCGCTGTAGTAATGTCAGAAGGACGGTGTGATTAGCTAGATCGAACGTTTTCTCGTATTCCATGACACAGGCATATACATCTTTCCCCATGTCTCAACATTTCTGGAGGAGTAATACCCGTCATAGGCCGGCTAGTGCTAGGTAATCATCAGGGTGGAACGAAAATGATGAAAAAAAAAATATTTTTTGAATATCGTATTGTAATAGTGCGGAAAAGTTGCCTTTCGGAATTCTCTATTATGCAGCAAAAAATGGACAAAATCACATAAAAACTTCCACTGCCCCACACTGTCTGATATTTGAGAAAATATAATTTAGTTTTAGTTTGAGTTTAATGTTATGCAGCTCTTCTCATATTATGTTTTTAAAATAGCTAAAGTGCTATTTAAGAAACACAATATCCCAGAGCTCACCGCGAGGAGGTAGTTGCATATTGAGCTCCACCCGGCTCTACCCACCCTTCGGAAAATTTACTTTTTAGTTGCATATTGGTATCAAATTTTGGCATAATTTTTCGTGACTCTAACCTGGCGCGAATGAGTCCATCTCTGGAAACCTGACAACAAACTGATGAAGATGCCTCCGTTACTAGCTTAACGCACCTCTCTACAGCCTGCAGGGAAACAGGCAAACTTTTGAAACTCCATAACGGTTCCATCTTCTTTCACACATCCGGAATTTACCATACTTTTCAGTTCGTCTGCTGAGTATTCAAAAGTTAGTGGTGGCTCTGTTAAATTACAGTTTTGCCAGGATAGTAAATCTATGTAGTCTTTGGCTTTAAAATTCAATTTTGGTATTTGGAATTATCTAATTTTCCTAGGTGGTTTTTCCCTAGCTTTCAAAATCCTTCTCAAGGCAAGCTCTCTAATACTTTTTCGGTCGTCACACAACATCATTAAAAGAATGTTCTCCGGATGAACAAGGTAGCCATTTCTCCGGATTACAGGATCTATAATGTTTTTCAGGTTTAAACATAAATAACGAGATGGTTTAATTAGCTCGAAAAGGTTCTGAGAGTCGTTCTGGTAACACGAATTGCACTTGATTTCAAACCAAACTGTAGTATAAACTTTTACCAATATTTTAAGGTTTTCTGATGGAGACTCTGTTCCAATATATAAAAGAAGCAACCTAGCCGCTGTTTGTCAATCATCGAGAATGAGATTGTTTGCCTGGATCTCTTCGAGCTAAACTATTACTGCAACATCCTGTAATGATGGCACGGCGTATTTGTAACAAATATTTTTGATCTGTGCTTAGCCATGTCTCATCAATTTCGGGTAAATCGGATTCAATTGGAATAAAGTTAATTATTTCAAGCTTCTTACTTTCAGACAATTTCTTACCAATAGGTCCTGAATATGCACGTGGTCCAGTTGTCTGTCCATCCAAATACTGGAAGAAATGACGCAATGGGAGTTCATTCCTGTGTAGTTGACAAATAAATCATTGCATTGGTTTGTCACAATATTCCTCCAGCAACCTCAGAACTCCACCCTTCTGTCCCGTATTTACTGCTGTTCCGTCATATCCAGCAGCTACAATCTCTGATATATTAATCTGTTGTTTTTCTAAAAAACTAACAATACTCAGTTTAATATTCGCAGCAGATCCAGATAATGGCGCTACGTGTCCCAAGTATTCGGATCCCGATTTTGGGGTTTAATTGAAAATACTCTAATCTTTAATGCCACTGGGGCACTGGAAAGCATTAGCCTATATTCTCCAGATTTTAAGGTTTACTTATGTGACCCAGAAGGCAACTTTTCTTCACTATAAAGTTTCAAAAATATCTGTTTTTAGATTTATAAAATTTTGGGGTTTAATTGAAAATTTTATGCCATTGGGGTACTTGGAAGCATTAGCCTATGTTCTCCAGATTCTAAAGTTTAGTTATGTGACCCAAAAGGCAACTTTTACTGGCTATTGCGTTTTGAAATTTAAAACTAAAAAATTTCGTTCCAACCTAGTAGTCATGGAACCCGAAAACCAGAAAACTCAAAACCTTGAACACTCGTAAACTCAAAGGCCAGAGAGCCCGTGAGTATAGAAATCCGAAGTAGACAAAGATTGGGCAAAACAATAACAAGGAAATAGACAAACCAGTAAAGCTGGCTCTCCAACACCTCGGACGAGCCTATTCGAAGAATTATTATTTAGAAGAACTTCCGAGTTTGCTCCATTACAGTTATACTTTAAAGCGATTCAATGGTAGTTTGAATGGACGATTGTTATCTTCCTAAGTGCGGGAGACTTCCTACCTATCTGAAAGGTTTTAATAAAAAAACCAACGACCTGTTAATCACAATACGAGTAAAACCACAGGGTGCTTCAAAAGATGTATCCAAAGCCGCTTAATTTCAGTAGCATCTTCCGTATGCACCGGAATTCCATATTTTTGGATCACAGTCATCGCCGCATCAATTCGACGATGACATTCAGAAGAAAAGCCCCTCTCATAATCGCGGCACTCCTGCGGTCCAATTTCGTCACGCCACCGTCTTTGATGGTAGTAATGACGATCGACAGGTGGCGCAGCGCTCACTCCTGCACGGCCTGCCGCGATCCATCCGTAATTAGGACGGTGGGGGGGCCTCCGACGTCGACTCGATTCCGCAGAGGAATTGTCAGACGAACGGTGGTGAGGACGAAAGGTCTCTTTTGCCGGAGAATACAGTGGCATGGTATGATTTGGTTAAGACAAACTTTATGGAATAACTTAGAAGCTACCTTAATCTGATGGCAAAATCTCTGTCGTGGTAGGCAGCTTCATTTCCTCCTTCCCAAACATCAACGCTGGGATTTCATATTAGGGATCGACATTGTTTCGACTCTTCTAATTTCTGAGGGACAAATAAATTTATTGATTGATTGACTGATTGACATTATTTATATTCTCTAGCAGTACAAATCCAATCCTGAGGATGACGGTATGCAGGCATCATGAGCAATAGAGCGATCTTTATGGTCTGGCAGCGCTGACAACACCTACCTTTGCAGTTTTTCTGGTTCTTAAGAATTTTCATTAACCCTATGAAGACTTCCGATTCATAGATCTCAATGCAGTTAAATGAGAACTTAATAAGAACTCCGAATTTAAAAATAGCGGATTCCAAAAGAGCCTGTGCTACTGTGCCTGCTCCTTGACTGGGTACTGGGATTGCTTCTGGTCACCTAGAGAAATCCATGAAAACCAGCAAATATACGTTTCCAAGGCTGGTTTCCGGCAAAGGGCCAGATCATGGCCGACTCTACACTAGACCGGAGCCTTAGATGTGGCAACGTGGCTTAGCTGTCAAATAGTGGGCCTATAGTTTCAGAATAATTATTACATTTTATATGTATTAGAGTTCATCTCGGTTAATAAGTTAAGAAAAATACTTTTTAGAACTACTACTACTACTAATACCACTTACATCTGATGTCTGGTTCATCGTAGTCAAACACTACAAAATAAAAATAAACGCAACCTGTTTCCTGCTGCCACTTCCACTTCCACTTTAACGAACACTCAATTTACTTTGTAAGTTGTCACCTGAGCTAGAAAAATTCACTATTAGGTCACTGTGAAGCCATTCTTGCTGGTCTTGATTCCCTTTCACTATCAAATCTTTTCGTAGGAATGCCCAGATGCATGCCCAGATGAGTTCTATTAACTGTATTTTTCTGTGACATTTGGGAGGTCCAGAAAACATTGTAGGTACCACATTGTGCTTTAAAATAGGTCTTATCCTTTGGAATGTTTGTAAAGTATTTTCTTTATTCTTATAAATATAACCAGCCCATACGAGGAATACCGTTTACCCACTTCTGTTTATGTCCTTTATTGGAAGCACAATTGCTAGTGCAACCTGGTACTACACACTTTGCAGGCATCTGTTTATCTTTGTAGTTTCGTTTGTGCATGTAAATAATTAGAAACACATTAAAAATCACCTTCCACTCTTCCACTCTTCTTGTTTACTCTGGAATGTTATGGTTGGTATATCCTTTATTGGAAGCACAATTGCTAGTACAACCTGGTACTACACACTCTGCAGGCATCTTTTTATTTTTATAGTTTCGTTTGTGCAGGTAAATAATTAGAAACACATTAAAAATCACCTTCCACTCTTCTTGTTCGCTCTGGAATGTTATGGTTGGTATGTTCTACTCTATCAAACGAGAAGTCCACAAGCGAGCACTCGGTTCTAATCAATAATCAAGCTTTGCCTATAGCACACTTATTCAAGCTTTTAGAAGCCAACATGACAGAAAACGTACACCTATTCAGAGCCAGAAAGTACTTCTCACCATGAAAATCTCTTCAGTGTTGAATGTATGCCTTACAGTAGATTACTTTAGAATATTTGTTTATGTTCTTGTCGAAAGTGATTCAGCTTTAAAAAACGTTTTTTTATTATCAGATATAGAAGGAATATGACAACACGTCTATCATAATCATGGGGTGTTCACCTTGAACAGTAATTCTAATTTTCCCGCAAACAGATCGATGCCACTGAAATCGTACGTCGCACTCTTGCTCGCGTTGCCTATATAATATATAGGGTGAGTCTTATGTATGGAACGCCTCAATTGTGTCGGAAACGGTATACACGGTTTCCATGAAATTTGGGATATGAAAGTTTTACAATACAGCCGATCTTGTGGCAGCATTTACTTTGTTGTCATATCTCTCGTTTTTCTGTAAATTTAATGAGCTTTGATATTTCAAATCATACTCTTTTATTTTTCAAATTCTTCAGAAATCCTTACTTTTTTATTAAACATTCTCAATACTCAAATGCTATTATTTCTGAGTTACAGCTAAATTTACATTACATCCACCCAAGTTAGAATAACACATTAACTTCAATAAACATAAATGTGGAGGCGGTTACAGCATATGCTCAAAATGTTGTCCATTTACTTCAATATAACAAGATGTGAGATCCTTGAAGCTTTGCAATGTATTTTACAACATGCTTGACTGCTCAATTCTTCTTATCCCTCTTATTATTATTTTAACTTTAGCGGATAAAATGTTGATTTGGTTGTGACCCTAAAATTATGACTTGGCAGAAATATACAGGGTGACCCATCCAACAAGGTTTGTTATATTTTCGGAAAAACGGTAGATACGAAAGCACTATAAATACCGTCGCAAGATCGGACTTATTGCAGAACCCCCGTACCCCAAAATTCATGAAAATCGTTGAAATCGTTTCTGAGATAATTGAGGCGTTCCGTACTTGAGACTCACTCTGTAGTCTGTGATTGGTACAATAATGGTGCGAACAAATTGCAAGAGATGTTTTAGTTATTATCAACCTATAGGGCGTAATTGTTTATATCCTGGTTGTTTGTTTTACAAAAATTCTTATTAAATCCTAGAGTAGCCGGGCGACCTCTGAAGCTAAGCAGTATCAAGCGCGTCCATCGTTGAATGGTTGATCGCTTGAGATCTCCTTTGGTCGGTGTTTAACGTAGAAATGAGTCAGCTATATTGTTTTTGCTCAAGTTGATAAATGGTAAAGTTGCTTGTCCAGAAATGTTAGCAAAAGTGGGTGTTTTTGCTCCCAAATTAACATCTATGCATAATGTCACATTCCAGTGCAAAAGAGCCCAAACAAATCTGTCACAACTGGCACCCATAAATTTCAAGTGCAACAATGCAAACCAGCTATCTGAAGTGTGTGATACTTTTTATTGTACTGATGGCAAAATATGAAATATAGCTCGCAAATGCATTTATTCTTTTTTGTGTACTAGAAACGATAATTTTATTCTACATAAATGGTAAAAGATTCTATTATTATTCTTTATATTATATTATACTTATTACTATTTGTCATTCAAATGGTTAATTATTGTTGTGATTAGTAGACATGTCCTTTTATTCTACATAAATAGTGGTACTTATTGTTGGGCGAATAAATGCTATTATTATTAGATTTATTTTCACCATTAATACTCCCTCTCAGTCCTCCAGATGGTGAAAAAAATAGTACTGAGGTTTATCATCTGTCATTGAGGGTTATCTATGGTCATATTGTTGATGGAGCTACACATCTGTTACTTTTTTTGGGCTAGCGAAATAAATAAACTCGAATAAATGAAGCAGCTGTATGAAATTGTTGATCCACGCCTCTGAATGGGACTCAACGGGTAGCTGGAAATTATCTCGAATTCACTCTTTAATCCCCTTCCGCGACGTTTCCACTGCTGAGTTAATTCTGATGCATTTTGTAATAACAGGAACTAAATAATTGTTCTCCCGCATAGTTAATCTTTGCCTGGTCGGAATTAAAATTACTTTTCTCACAACCAGTCCTTTTCTGTTACCGAAAAAGGTAGCAGCTGAACGCTACCTGAGAAGTGGGTCGCACAGGAGTCGATTTCTGCTGATTAATTGTAACATAATTCAGAGGTAATAATGGGAAACCTTTGAACTGTTGGTTCTTGGGCTGTTCGGCCGGCATCGACATGCTCCGCCGCGCTTCGCTGCTTGACGTTTGGCATGTAACAGCTTCTGGGGATGCCGACCACTCGTGTTGGCGAAACGTCAAACAGCGAAGCGCGCCGACGCCAAGGCGGTGGAGCATGTGGACGCCGGCCGAACAGCCCAAGAACCAACAGTTCATCGGATCGTGGTGCGAAAGTCTTACACAATACAATGGCAAACCTCATAAGCTCAATAAATGCATTTTCTGGCAGTCTATTTCAAGCCAATACTCTAGGAACAAAGGTGTGATCATACCGCTCGGGTTTTGACGAACGATTGCCTTGGGATGAGATTCAGCGACCCGCCGGAGCATCTAGTAGACTTGATGAGTGGCGACAGAATAGCTCACAGGAGCTGATTCCGTCTAAACCGGTAGAAAATGAGAGGTGACTAACGGTGTACTGGTGAGAAAGAGTGTGGAAGTGGCGCGTTAAGGTCGAGTAGTCGAATTGCCCTTCTCTGGACAGTATCAAGTATAGCCAAGTTAGTAGGGGCAGCAGCTCCACAGCTATGAGAGCAATACTCCAGGCCAATCTTATCTGAGCGTGAGAGGGTTGGATAGTGAGAAGTAGTTTCTGGCTCTAAAGAGGTATCCGAGTTTTTTTCAGCAGATGTTGCAATTAACGAAGCGTGTTCGTACCGCATGACGTTTCCTGTAATGTTGACACCTGACTGTGACTCCTTCTCGGCACCTGACTGTTCATTGCAAGCTAGAACTAAGAACACAGATTCTACAACATATTATTACCTAAATTTATGAGCCTATGGCGACTTTTCTGTACATGATTTTCCTAATTTTCATCTCAACACTGAACATCTTGAGCTCCGGGCAACGATTTTGACCTGCTAAGACGAACTTTGTTATTATTTTTTAGGGTTAGGTCACAACTAAAACAAAAACTTCTCATCTTTCTTTATGCGATGTTTCAACTAATGTGTAGTCATCACCTGGTATCAGAAAGTTGAAGCTTTCATTAATTTGCCGGACATGGCAAGAGTATGGCTAGATATAGGTAAAAACACTGCTCAAAGTGGTACAATTAAAAGAAAATTTAACAACACTATCTATCTGCGCATTCCTCAACTTTCTTTTTTCGCGTACAGATATTTGCAGTTCCCTTTTTTTAAATAAAATTTTTATTGTATTTGCTACGTATTGTTAAATTTTCAGATCAGCCGTGTTCGTTGTCCACGACTCCATTCCATAGAGAAAGATTAACCTAACCCACATCCTATTTCTCGAGAGTGTCTTCCAGTCTCGTTCAAAATGGTACCCAGGTGTTTGTTGGCCCAGAACCCGTTATAGGATTAAGTAGGGAGTAGGTAACGCCGGGCCTCAAAAAGTGGGTGAACGATACCGTGATGCACAGTGGAGGCGAAGTGAGGGATGCAAACAAGCCAAGGATTTAATAGCCGGGCTGAGCCCATGTAGATCAGTATGGCTATGGAAAAAAGGCCGATGGGTAATCAGAAATTTCGTGGATGTTCTAACGGGACACTACAGGTTCAAGCGACATCTATCACTATTAGGAAGTGGATGAAACGGCCTGCCACTTCCTTGCAGAATGTGAGTTGCTAGGCGGAGCCGATAGACTCCAGTCAGAGGAATATTAAAATATCTGGAAGGTTTGTCAGGAGGGAAAGCAGGCAGTGGTGGCTGAGAGGGGATATTCGGGGATCGAAAAAGGGCCCATTGCCATTGTGTTCTCTAACCGTCTTGACTGATTCATTGCGAACATAGAATCCCTGAATCCCTGAACATTCGCCTTGCTGATGATGACCTATTTTTTCTTTTACTTCCCACACCGATAGGTGAGAGGAGTATTGTGATTTTTTGAAAATTGAAAATTTTCGATTTTGAGATAGTACGCTTTTTGGGCGTCTTATGATCATGAAAATCCACGTCTCTCATTTCCGTCGGTCTGTCGGTCTATTGGCGTTTTTCTAGCCTCGTAATCTCAGTAACCGCTGCATGGATTGTGATGAAATTTGGGCAGCGTTATGCTGTGGGGTCGTAGTAGGTAATGAACCTATAATTTTGAAAATCGTTGTACGGGGGTGGAGTAATTAGTAAAAAACAAAAAATTTCAAATATGCCTCAAACTTCGTTTTTAGGCGTTTTAGGGGTTCCTGATCATTTTCTACTTTTTCTTAGGGGGCGAATTTGAGGTGGTTGGGCGGTGGGGGGTTGTGAAACTGAAAAATTTGTTGTATTTGTAATGGGTTGTCCATTGATGTGTGAATGAAAAACCTAGCGGCATGGTGCACTTTTTTAGGTCTATCCAAACATTGCATGCTTATTATAGAAATCACGGGATTTAGAACTTGTAATCTATACATACGAGTATTGTTTTAGATCGTTCAATATCGCCTAACGCGAAAATAATTCAATCGATTTTAATAAAATTTTGACACAGTATTACTATAGCAGTGAGGATGAAAAATGCGTATGTTTTTGGAAAATTGTGTCAGTGGCGGCGTGGCAATAATAAAAAAATGGGGTCAAGTTGATTGACTCAGTACCTCCCACACATAATAATGATTTCATTTTATTGTTTTCCCATTGCATGAAGCTATAGTCTGAAATCTCCTTGCAACCAAATCATCGCCAATCCTCCCGCAAAAAAACGTCCAACACAAAGTTCTCGTAAATAGCTTCTTGCGTCTCCCTCCTTGGAAACTAGGACGCCACGGTTTTCATTCTTCACGACGCAAAATGATCAGGAGCCTGTAAACCGTCTAAAAGCGAAGTGTGAGCTGTTTTTATATTTTTAGTTTTTTAATTATTGTTGCGCCGCCACTGACACGGTTTTTCAGACACAGGCGCGCTGTCCACTCTCACCGCAATAGTCAATTCTTTGTCGAAATTTCATTAAAATCAATTTAATAATTTTTGCTTTACGCAATATACATAGAAACAAATTAAGCAATACACGTATATGTGTACATCACAAAACTCCGAGCAAAAGTCTAAGTCCT
This sequence comes from Callosobruchus maculatus, assembly GCA_951848785.1. Classification (NCBI taxonomy): domain Eukaryota; kingdom Metazoa; phylum Arthropoda; class Insecta; order Coleoptera; family Chrysomelidae; genus Callosobruchus; species Callosobruchus maculatus. The sequence continues at coordinate 17,330 of CATOUR010000528.1, forward strand.
TGGTTTTTGTAATAGGCAAGGAAATGTTCACATGAACTTAAAAAAATACGCCGGTACGTATTTTTTCCATAGGTCAATGGACAAACTATTATGAATACAACAAACCTTTCAGTTTCACAGCCCCTCACCTCCAACCACCCCAATTTCAACACACCCAAAAAAACGTAGAAAATTATCAGAAACCCTTAAAACGCCTAAAGACTAGGTTGGAGCTGTTCTTATATTTTTAGTCTTTTTATTATTGCTGATTTTCCAAAACATACACGTTTTCCATCCTCGCCGCGGTAGTAATACTGTGTCAAAGTTTCGTTAAAATCAAATGAATAATTTTCGCGTTACGCAATATAGAACGATCTAAAACAATATTCATATGTCTCTATACATCGCAAATTCTAAGTCCCTTGGTTTCTATAATGAGCAATGCAATGTTCAAATAGGCCTAAAAAAGTGTATTATGCCGCTGGGTTTTTCATTCACGTCAATGGACGGCCCACTATGAATACAACAAATTTTTCCAACCTCCCACCCCCCAACCACTTCAGATTCACCCCTATCCAAAAAAAAAAGTAGAAAATGATCAGAAACCCCTAAAACGCTTAAAAATAACGTTTGAGGCGTTTTTTTTTGTTTTTTTATTATTGCTGCCCGCCACTGGCACGATTCCTCCAAAACAAAACATGTGTGTTTCAGTATTCGCCGCGGTAGTAATACTGAGACAAAGTTTCATTAAAGTCCATTCCATAACCTTTACGTTGCTCAATACAGAACGATCTAAAGCAATATTCCTATATATGTATTACAGAAACCAATTTTGTGATCTGTACATACGAGTTTTGATTTATTTCGTTCTATGTATATTGCGTAAAGCGAAAACTATTGAATTGATTTTAATAAAACCTTGACACGGAATTTATTACCGCGGCGATAATGGAAAACGACTCTGCTCCTGAAAAACGTGTCAGTGGCGGCGCAGCAATAATAAAAAAACCAAAAATATAAAATCAGCTCATACTTTGTTTTTAGACGGGTTTGAGGCTCTTGATCGTTTCGCATCGTCCAGTTGCAAGGTTATTTCTGACTATATTTTCATGCAATGGGAAATAATAAAATGATATAATTGTTATGTGTGGGAAGTACTGAGTCAATCAACTTGACTCCATTTTTTGATATTAAGTGTAAGATCGGCTCGTTTTGCTTTACGGTGACCCCATATTATAAACCAAATCGTGTCCCGCACTTGGCTCAACATGTATCGGATTAGCGGCTGCGGCCGTATACGGCGCGGCGGCGGCCGCAACGACCCAAAACGACGACGGCGACAACTCGTGTGCAAATGCACCGCCAGCCAGATATTTGAAATTGTAAGTAAACGGATTTTTGCCGGGACACTTTATGACGATCGAGTATTAACTCGGAAAATGTTTTATTCAGGATCCGCTCCCGATAATGTTGGTTTATGTGGATGGCGCGAGGCGACGCGACGCGACGTTGGGCTGTCGTTGGACGTTGGACGTCCGCTTTGTAGTGGGAGGACGCCGTCTGCGGCTCTTAAACTTGCTGGAAATATTGGAGGATTATGGTAAAGTTATGCTAATGGGGAAGAAGTTGTTTATAAATAATGTTTTAGTTGTGTTTTGTGAAAGCGAACAGTTGTTTTCTATAATGCTGTCATAGAGTGTAGTGTTGGTGTTGATTCTGCAGGTTAAGGGACCTGGATGCGCACATTTATGCATATGTATTTGTCATGTATAACACGGATTTGCAAGGGTCGTAGGACACTAGCGCGCCGCGGTCAGATTGGTCCTAATCTCACCGGTCAAAAGCGCGCAAAATTGTAACAATAAAAGCGTTGCCTGGTGATGAGCCACCAACCAACATATTGCTCATAGCAACCAGCAGCTCAATTGGTTCGCATGAGACAAGGGTATGTGGGTGCGTGCGTGTGTGCGTGAGTCTAGCTAGCCGCCAAGAAATGAAAAATAGGACAACAATGGTTTAATAAAGATTTACTTCAGTATATATGAATGCAGTACATTCTATCTATTTTTTTTAAATGACTTATATTCGGAGGGAAGTCTTCGTGGTGCCCTTCCGAAGAGAAGTTGGTGCTCCAAAGAAGATGTTACACGCTGCTGGTGGCACCCCAAAGAAGGCTGGCTTCTTCAGAAGGAATTCTTGTGGTGTCACCCCGAAAAAGTGTTCATGATGGTGGCATGGGAGAGGTGTGGTGCCTTCCAAAGAAAGGTGGTTTTCCTTGGTGGCACCCCGAAGAAAGTGGTCTTGATGGTGGCACCCCGAGAAAAGGGTGGTTTTCCTGTTAATGAGTTATGGCTGGTATTAGCACCTTGTGGAGAACTTCACAGGACTTCACAATCTGTTTCTGAAGTATGGATCTTCATGCGTTCTTACATTTTGATAAATTGCATCCAAATACATGGGCATATTAAAAAGCCAAAAAGCAGATAACCTTTAAATGTTCACATGGTAAAGATCAAAAAAGAAAATATAGATATATACAAGAGCGAATAGATAGAACAGTAGTTAAAAAAAAATGATTCTTAAATGCTTTGTATTTTCAGTCCTACCGGATCTTTTCAGATATATAGTGATGAACAAAAAAAATGTATAAAGTATGTTCAAAAATTTACAAACTTTTTCCTCACGCCTTGTAAAACAAAATTACAAAAATGCCCAACAGATCTTTTCGCAATCTTAATTAGCAGATCTGACTGCTAGGTATTTTTACGTAAGGAATGTTATAAAAAAAAGTGAAACATTAAATACACACAAGATAAGGCATCGTAGCACAAAAATATATGGCTAGAAACAATGAATAATGTTCAGCGACTCTTTTGTTAGATAATTGATAAATATACAGTGTATGATTGACTTGATATATTTAAAGATTAAAATGTTCGCCATCACATGTTCATGCAAAAAAAAATGTATTAATCGGAAAAATCACATTCCTACACATAGCTGTAAAATAAAGAGCAGAAGCTATAAAAATATGCGAAACCATAGCAATCAAATCGTTATGATTTTATATTGGGGATATGAATCCCTTACCTTGGTTAAGACATGTTGCACACACACAAAAGATTGTCTTAGAGATACATAATTATATTAGGTGTTAACTGTTTGAGTTCAGAACTAGAAGGAAAGAGGCATGTTTTAAGAAATAAAAGGTAACCTTGGTGGAGAGCGAGAGCATACCCCCACTCATTAGATATGCGCAGATGGTGTAATATAATAATCTTTCCAGCTAAAGAAATAGAGATGGGAAAAGGTAGAGGTGAGAAGCAAAATAGTTATAAAAATGTACTAGTATAATGAGGAAATATAGTTGCTGAAAATGGAAGTTGTAAACTAATTGTATGCGGTAGCCAAGTAAATAATATAAAAATAATTTTGAAAACGGGTGAACTGTTACAAAATATTTCGAATAAGAGGCAGGTATGTGGACACAAGCGCGCGGGGCGCCTCTCGTTTACTTTTGTTGTAATCCCATTAATTGAGATAGATGATAATACGTAATATCATAGACTAACATCACTTTCTGTCAGCATTAAATTCGCATTGAATTGCATCACATGTTTTTTTTCTTACTTGTCCAAAGCTCGTAATTTAGAATTTAGAAAATGAGATAAAAGGTTTATTTCTCGAGTCTTCTACAAAGCATTTTGCAACCTGCTCGTGATCTAGAAAGTTTGTATTTTTTTAACCAGACTTGTATTATATGAAATCTACACCCTATTGTTGTACAGTTAGACGAAACTTGCTTTATTTCTAAATGGATGGCGATTTCAAAATATCAAATAATTTATGAGGGGGATAAATTCTTTTCTCCAAAATAATGAACTAACAATTTTAAACCTAAAAAGATATGTAGAACTTCATTTCATAGGTAGTAACATAAAACACCACAGGTACATATAAGGACCATTTTTAAAAGCGTGGATTAGAAATAATAATGGCAATAATCAAAAGTGTCATCTTCATATACTATATTACAGGAGCAGAGAAAAATTGATTTTTTTTTTCGCAACAAGATACAACTAGGTTATGGTCGTAATTATTAATGATTAAGAATAAAAGGTACGTTGTTATTAGGAACACCGAAGTTTAATTTTCTTCCGGCGCGCAAGTGACCGGTGCCGATGCCTTTGTGAAAACAATTGAAAATCAAGCCGTGTGCGCTTGTGACCGATCACCTTTGCAAGTACACGCACAACTCACCTGTTTTTAAATCTACGTACACAAAATTTGAGAAGGAGATAGTTATGTCGTTAATGGAGGACAGTTTAGAGCGATTTTTTCACAGCCTTCTAAGTTTTAAACAAGCTGCGATATTAATTTTTTTTAGCACCTACTTATATCAAAAACGGTGACTTGCGCTAAACACTTCGTTTTAGGTATCACATGTAATGTATAAAATCACATTATAGTTGACCAGAGAATCCAAATATAAAATATTATACAGGGATTCTATTTTTTTGGACATTGCTGTAATGGTAAATATTTTTGTAACATCCTACCTCCAATAGAAAAGCAGCTATCGTCCACCCACACATCGTTGGTATACCCTTATCATGCGCACAGCTAGCATGATAAATTACACAAATTTTGCAGCTAATACATTTCTTTATGGTAATAATTTCATCAACTATCTGCAAATTTTGAGACGGTAAATTACCCCGAAAAAAACTTTTTTAGCCAGTTACGCAGACTCTCAAAATCCTAAGTCACGGAGTGACATTTTCTTCATTTTTATACGGAAAACTAGTCGACAATAAACTGTGAATTCGGTACACTCTTCCGCGAAGATTAGTCGCTACCTCCCCGACTAAGTGTATTATGCCGCTAGGTCTTTCTTTTATAAGACAATGAACTTCATCTATTACGAATACAATAAATTGCACACCCACTCAAAAAAGCAGAAAACGATCAGAAACCCCTAAAATGCTTAAAAACGAAGTTTGAGGAATACTTGAAATTTTTTGTTTTTTGCTAATTACCTTGCCGCCTGTGCATCAAAATTATAGCAGCATTTCCAACTACGACCCCTCAAAACACCCAAAAAGCGTATTATCTCAAAATCGAAAAGTTTCGCGATCACAATACTCCTCTCACCTATCGACGTGGGAAGTAAAAAAAATATAAAATTAATGATATTCTAATCGACAAAGTTATTAATTTTTGGTACATATTATATATCTAAGGTGTGGCCTCAAACAGTAATTTCTAAATTCCTAGCACAAAAGTATCGTTACTCATTTGATGATCATTTCATAAACCTGTCCTCAACGATGCTTACTAAATATTAATAAACCAACTACAATACCGATATCAATGACCCATTGCGAATTAAATATGCAATAAAAACAACATTATCCTACCGCCGAATCAAAACCGCATCTATCGAGCAACACAATAAACCATCAAAATAAATGTATCATGAATAATTCAAAGCTGTTTGCGATAAAAAACGAAATTCCCAGACACCACATCTCAGCTCATCCTTTTTTATGTTTCCCAAAACTCATTTCAGCCAAATTCTTGACCTCGGATTAAACAGCTACTAATGTTCCTTCTAGACTAAGTAATCGACAAACATTTGTTTGCTCCCAAAACTGTCTTCTCGTTTCATCAGATACTATCACGACGGCCATGATTCACAGCCCGTATAACGAGCCGATGCGAATTTGTTTTTCTCCCAGAATGTCATATATGGTGATTAGAATTAATTAGCGTCATCAATTTGACGAGCATCTTGGTCTACTTGGAACGATTTGCAGGTAGCAGAACACCTACAATTGACAAATATGTTCCTCGAAAGACCACACTCATTGTGGTGCCTTGTATATGTGATAATCTACATATTCATGGGAATTTGATATCCGTGAAATTAGTCGGGGTTGATTCACTTGTTTCAAGGTCTTGAAACTGTGAAGAAATACTTATGTTTTCTGACCGTTACGTAACAGTCATAAGCATTACTAGAATTCGTCTGTTTGTCGGTACGTTACAGCGAATTCGAATTATCTGCAACGACTGCTCCGATATTGAGATCCATGAAAATAGTCGAGGTTGATTCAGGGCACTATGATGCAATAACAGTAGGGTACTTGCAGAAAAAATATTATGTCATCTACGCGTTCCTTAGAGCCTAGTAAACATGACAAAATCACTTGTTTGGTTTTTTGGAATCGGCTGTGAGAGATATTCCGAAAATTATTTCAAATGCCGGGAAATGCCGCGCAAACAACCTCTGAACCTCTGACGTCAGTGATATCGTATAGTGATGGGATGTAAAGTATTGATATTCGATATCGATAGCCAGTGCTAACCTAACATTTTGACATTGATCATTATAACCACAAAACACAGTCACACACAAAAGTATATACAAAAGTCAAAAGAATAAAAGTTAGGCTAGATTACTAATTCACTTTGCAGGGATGGGCATGAATTAGATTCTATCTTTGGATTCATTCATAATCGGATGCGCCGAAATAAACTGATGGCTTCGATTAGTTGCGAACCTCGGTCACAAACAGGATGAACTGTGATACCTATCAGATATAATGTACTGCAACGAAAATGCTAGTGGGTTAATTGCCTGTTTCAAATATGTTTAAGTATCAGTACATTGAGTCGCATTGTTAAAGAATTCAGACCATCTCTAGTCGAATGCGCAGTTGAATCTCACTGACCTGCGCTGTAGCAGTATCGATTGTCGATATCGATAAGATACCTGTGACGTCAGTCCATGTTTTAAGTCATGTGGAAAAATTTGAATATATTCTTATTTTATTTTGCAAATGTCTTTTTTTGGCCGTCAGTAAAATCATGTTTTTTGTTTCCTACTGCTTCTTGATATGGTTATCTTTACGCTATGTATGTATACTCCCGATGCGATTTCATGACCTCTGCAAGTACCCTATTATGTTTTCTGACCCTTACGTAATGTAATGGTCATCAGCATTGCTAGAATTCCGTCTTTTTGTCGGTATGTCACCGCGAATTCCACGCGACTGCGTCAATTCTGAAGCAAATTTAAATAATGAAGAGGTACCTACAACACAGTTACCTGTTACTTGATAAAATGATTTTGCTGGTTTCTAGGCATTTCCAGATACAACAACACAAAAACGCGGTAGGTAGCTTGAGTCTGTATTCCCCCCCTCTCCCGTCAAATCGCTAGAATCTCAATTTTGGACCCATATCTACATAAAACTATAATAATAATAACAACGTGCAAGAAGATCGATAGTAAGCCTACCATAGACAGAAAACTAGGTGGCAGAGGAATTATAGACATACACTCACTTCGCACAACCCAAATACAAATACTCAGACATTTCTTCCATACCAAACAAACTAACTTACATAAGGCAATAGTAAAAGCAGACAAAACCTATACACCACGTAACCTCTTTTGTTCAGATCACGTAGTAGACACATACAATCATATTCAATCACAACAAGAAAAAATAAATACCTGGTCGCAGAAAGCACTGCACGGCAAGCATAGATACCGTGTCACCCAAGACCACATTAACAAAAAAACAGTCATACATCTGGTTGCGGGATGACCACCTGTTCCCAGTAACGGAGGGTTTCATGCTTGCTATCCAGGACCAAGTGATTGCAACACGAAACTACAAAAAATATATAATTAAAGATCCATCCATAACGATAATTGCAGAAAATGTCACCAACAAAAAGAAACAATCGATCACATAACAAGCGGGAGCAAAACTCTTGCCGGTACCGAATACACAGCCAGACAACTCTGCGGCCAAGGTCATACACCAAGCACTAGCCACAACAAACAAACTAATAGAAAACACAGATCCATATTATAATTACACTCTGACATCAGTACTCGAAAACGACCGATACAAACTATACTGGGACTTTGAAATTCACACAGACAAGACTATCCCAGCAAATAGACCAGATATAGTTTTCCCGTTAAAGGCCGACAAAACTACCTATTTAATAGATGTTGCCATTCCCAATGATGTAAATATCCAAAACACTTACTCTGGGAAGATATCTAAGTACACGGACCTTGCCATGGAAATAAAACGACTTTGGAAACAAAACAAAGTCACAATTGTCACCCTCATTATTTCTGTCTTAGGCCTTACACCAAACACCTTTAAATGACACCTTCAACAGCTGGGCCTGGACAAAAAGTTACACAAAGTATTCTAAAAGTCTGTAATCATGAAGACCTGTAATATTGTGCGATCCTTCTTAAATTTCGATCATAATAGTACGGGTGTTGACTTGGCACAGCCCGTCACCACTTGTTGCTACCGCTATCATGCGAGATGAACTTAGCAAATCAGAATACCTAATAATAATATGAAGCCATTCTTTATCTGGCCGATATTCAGCTTTACTACGTGGTTTTAGGGCAGTAAAATTACAAATTTTGGAATTCCAAATTATACTAGTCATATCGAATTTAAATAACAAGCATTTAAACTAACTAACTATTATATACAGGGTGTTGAATGAAGCCACTCAAGTTGAAGTTTCATAAATCCCAATAGTTCAATACGCATATTTGTGGATTCGACTGATTTTCCACTAGACTCTATACACACAGTTATTATACTCCATACATTTCCTCCGTTTGAAATGAAAATAGAGCAAGAGGTAACCGAAGATGATTTCGATCGGCGAGTTGAGTTTTGTGCACAAATGACTACATGGATTAATGATAATACCATTCATGCAAGACATTTCTGCTTCACTGATGAATGCACGTTATTTTTATCTAACTGGATTTGTTAATAAGCATAACTGCAGGTATTGAAGCAATGAAATGATCACGCTTTTGTACCTCGAAAGGAATTTTAGAAAACCACTCGGCCATGAAACTTTAAATGGAGACATTTATTTGGCAACGTTGAAGAGTACCATCAATCCGCTTATCACTGAAACCGTTGCAAACCAAATCGAAGAAAATGGTAGCCCTATACTTGATGAGATAGGAAGAATCTATTTCCAGCTAGACGTCACTATGTTCTTCCGGTTCAGCAATGGCTAGACGACTCGTTTCCACATAAGTGGATAGGGCGAAAAGGGCCTATAGAATGGCATGCTAGAACTCCTGATTTGGCGCCATTAGACTATTCTCTACGGGGCCGTTTAGTATCTATTGTGTTAACTCCCCAATCCGTTGTTCATAATCCACGGCTGAAGCGTGAGTTATGAAAAATAATTCACGCTATCTGTAATTTGGTAATCGCTGTAATGGGAGTAGATAAAATTATGTACATTCATGTACCGTTTCTAATTTTTTTCTAGGACTCTATACCGAATGTTGTCCCCAATAGTGTCATGTTTCTACCTATTTTACAGTCTAAACGGAAAATTAAAGAAACTTAATCAGCAAAGTGTTTTATTTCTATCAGCAGTAATTGGCATCTGATTTTAACGATTTTGATGAGTTACTATTTGAACCTTTTCAGTATATGTATTACTTTAGACCCCGAATTTCAATTTTTGATGTTTATAGATGAACTCTGTACTATTTGTAGCAGGTGACAGAAAGGTTCTGCCGGTGCGCCATAAGTTTGACTACTTGATGGCGAGCAACAAAATGCTATGAACTGTCCACATTATTATACGGAGTGGGATGGACATTAAAAGCTCGCACCATGTCACGTTTGGACTCTTTTGAGATGTGGCTATACAGACGCATATTACGGGTAACCTGGACCTAGCGGGTAACAAACACTAGGGTACTAGAGAGAATGAATAAAGAACAGGAACTTTTAACCACAATAAACGAAGAAAAGCAGCATATTTTGGCCATATTTCTAGAAATAGTAAGTATGAGTTGTTACAACTGATCGTTGAGGGAAAGATCGAAGGACGACGAGGGATCGGACGAAAAAAGTTCTCCTGGCTTTGGAACTTAGGCCAGTGGTTTAATATCAGAGAGACCTGTACAATCATTCGTTTAGCCCAAGACAGAGAAGAATTCCAAATGATGGTCGCCAACCTCCGCTGAGGAGATGGTACTCAAAGAAGAAGAAGGTGCGCCATCTGGTACCCGAAGGTAACGGCAAACCAAGGAAATCGTTGCTGAACAGCAGTAGATTTCTTGGTGGGACGACACGGCGCGTCCGCTTGGCCACCAGAGAGTGCAGGTTCTATACGCTGCTGCGTATGAAAGCCGATATACGAGGGTTGCTCTATACCTCCGTCAATCCACCAGTACGCAGACGTATAGAGCAACCTTCGTATATCTGTACTATTTGTTACTTTGACGTGTAAACTTATATGTGATAACATGAATAAATTACTGTTACTACGACTACATGCCTACCTATTTGAAATAGGTCCCATTGCACATTCAGCTACACGCATGCAGTGTGACCCAAATTAATTCCCAATTTGGGTGGTATTAAAATATTTATCGCACGTGTCCCTTCCAACACGTGGACGTTCTGCAAACGATCCATATTTTCAGAGAATCGGCATTTGAGGAATTTATTCGAGATGAAATTATTAAATGATTTAACTAAAAACTGAAGGTCTTCTCTGCTACATGTTATAAACAACCAGACCACAATATTCGTTTATTACAGCATCAACGGTTTAAGGGCTTTTCACGGGCATGAGGATCCATCGCGATTCTCAGGGCCATCCATAAAAGGCCACATGCGCTGGAAGACAAGCTTCACTAACGTTGCACAGGGTTTTTGTGCAAAATTTAACTAACCAATTGCTACCTCCTTATTTTGGGTTATTGGGTCCAAATCAAACACAACTTTAGTTTAAACTTGCCAATGTTTCGTAAATTATATTCTCATCTTCAGGGCTAATTTGTGTTTAAAGCTGTGACAGTCATCAGGTTCTTTGAAATATGTACATGCATTTGTCCTAGATATTGGGATTTTGGTGTTTATATATATATGGACGGTGTAGACACAGTCTACTTATAACGTTTGTTGAGAGAAGTGACTTCTTCTGTATTTACATTGTGCAAATATAAACAATAAAGTCCCAGTATCTAGGACAAATGCATGTACATATTTTAAAAAGCCTGATGACTATCACAGCTTTAAACACAAGTGAGCCCTGAAGATGAAAATACAACTTTCGAGACGTTGGCAAGTTGTGCTTGATTTGGACACCATCGCCCAAAAAAAAGGAAATCGGCAATTGTAGAAGATAGGTCGTAAAGGTCTTAACAAATTAAATAACTAAGCCGATGTTTCACTAACATCTTTTTTTTTCATAGTCAGCCTCCCGCTGAAAGCCTGTGGCGCTATAAAAGTGCTGCGAGAGGATAAGTGCCTGTCAGCGTTAGACTGGAAATGCTGCAGGTTGTAGCCGTAGCTCATCCCATAGCATCGAAGTTCTCCAAAAGAAGGAATGCTGGAGGGGACTGGTTTGTGGAGTAGGGACCTCGACCTGGTAGGGATGAGCTCACAGAGCCTGTCTGGAGTACCTTGTTTGGACGGCCTTCGGTGTTATCATCTGGGAGAGCTCACTCGAATATCTTCCTCTAAAACAGAAACAGGTCAGCCACGCTTCTTCGATTTTTAAGGCTGTGGAGGTCCTTTGTGGGGTTAGGCGTATCGATTAGTCTAACTGCTCTCTTCTCAGAAGCTTTAGAGACTGCTTCAGAGAGCATCTCCACACATAGGAGCAATATTCTAACATGGTCGGATCTGTGCCTTGTAGAGCAGCAGTAGTTACTCTGACGTATACAACTTCCTGCAAAGGTACAAAACTCCAAGCTTCTGGGATGGCGTTTCAACCATACTGAAGACGTGGTCATGCAGGTTATTGTGGATGTTTATCTTCAAAAGTTTGACGGAAGGTGATTCGAATATTGGGTGTCCCTCCATTTTCACAGTTGGTAAGCCAACGTGAGACTTCTTTGTCAGTGTTGTTGCCTGAGTCTTCGGTACGTTGGACTGTACTCTATTCACTACAGTAGCCACTCGACAATTGCTACGTTGATCTGTGATACTGGCGCAGGTCAGGTGGTAGTCCATAAGCTTGACCAGAAGTACCTTATGTCATTATGTCACACTCTATCGAAGGGTTTCGATATGTCAAGTGCAACAACGTGGGATTCGCCATGATTTTCAATTGTGCAATTTTGTTGCACCACGTCATTGTCATTATTTTCACTGCTTAATAGGCACTGTAAAGCCCTAAAACATATATTCAAAAATTATTTTTTATACCATGAAGAATAGTAATAATCGACCGTTTCTATTTTTTTTTTCTAAAACGCTATGCCCATGTATACCTATCTAAAAAAAGATGCCCGTTCCCAGAGCACTTTCAGCAGGACTTTCAGCTGCATGCATGCAGTGTGACCCAAATTAATTTCCAATTTGGGTGCCATCATAATATCTGTCGCGTGTGGACCTCCCGCAGACGATCCATATTTTAAGCGAATTGGCATTGGAGAAATTGATTCCAGACGAAACTATTAAATTATTTAAGCACAAACAATAGAACATTGTCTACCACGTGCTGTAAATAAAATTCGACTATAATATTCATTTGTTGCAGCATCGGGGTTATAAGAGATTCTCAGAGGTATGAGGATTCGTTGCGATTCACAGGTCAATCCATAAAAAACACATACTTTGAAAGATAAGCTTTATTAGCGTTGCATAGTGTTGTTGCTTAAACTTTAGCCAAGCCAATATTGCAATAACATCTGATGACACTGCGTGTTTCTTTTGAAAAATGCAATTTTGTTACACCGCGTCATTTTAATTATTTTCACTGCATCATCATCATAGTCACAATGTCTTAACAGACTGGTTGTGAACACGTAAAATGTACTCATTTTACGAGTTTCTCTTGGGATATCTTTAAGATCTTTAATGCAGTAGTTTCCCATTTGCTTTGTGCATCCTCATGCCGTTGACCAGTTGGTATCTGCTGGTTCATCCGCCTTTAGGGGCAACTTCTCACCCCAAGGACAAGAAGGTGTCCTGACTCTCCTCAACTCGTCCACCCAAAGCTGTTGGTTGAGAAGAGGATACTGCTTATATCGACAGTAGTGCGATTCCTTTGAGTCGCCTTTTACGACACGCAGGATATACGATGGGAGATATTCTAACCCGCTCACACACGGGGCAATAGTAGGCATAGTAGGCTCTTAAAAACCCTATACTTCGGTACCTTGAATATCTCGCCTAATAATCGGTAGATTTTTCTCTAAAACGCTATACAGAGTGTTCCTAGATATCATTTTAAACAAACATAGATCCGCAATCACTTCGTTATCGATCTAAGGGATGTTAAAGTTTCATTTTTTTTTTCATTTTTTATTAACCTTCATTAATAACTCTCTCAATTTTTCAAGTACTTAGATCAAATTTGAAATGTAAGAAACGCAATACGAAAAGCTATATAACTGCACATGTCAAACGGTTGGCAGAATCTACAGGGTGATATTTTTTCAGGGGTCATGCCCCCTTTTCTTACCCGGAACATTCTTTTCGGTGCACCGCTGGTAGATTCAAAAAAAAAAACAAAATCATTTTTACATTTTGCTCAGAACCTTCTTTTTTATAAAACAATACAGTTATCAAAATAAAGTCACAGCCTGCTGGACCGTATTTCAAATACATTATTTTCCTCTACCTAATAATAGAGAAGCATGTTTTGTTTTTTTTCTCGATAAGAGCCAGAGATATAAAAAAATTGCACAAGGATAAAAAGTTTCTGAGCAAGGTGGATGTTATTTTTTTGATTCTATCTGAGGCCCACCGCAAAAAAGTTCAGGGTAGGAAAATGGGGCATGACCCCTGATGAAATCAGACCCTGTAGATTCTGGCAACCATTGGACTTGCGCAACTATATATCTCGTACTGTGTATTTCGTGTTCCAAATTCGAGATAAATACCTCAAAAATTAAAAGAAAAAGCAGAATAAATATTGAAATTTCAAAACCCTGTAGACCGGCAACGGACCGTTGGCGGACCTATGCTTATTTGAAATTTTAGTCCCTAAAACCGAAGTCAAGTTGATTGACTCAGTACTTCCCACACATTACGCTGATACCAGTTTATTATTTTCCCATAGCATGAAGCTTTAGTCTAAGATCCCTTGCAACCAAATAATTGCCAGCCCCCCCTCCCCCCTAAAATTGTCTTATGCCGCTAGGTCTTTCCTTCACAGGTCAATGGACAGCCTATTATCGATACTACAAACTTCTCAGTTTTACAACCCCCCACCCCCAACCAACTCACTTTCAGCCTCACCCAAAAAACTAGTAGGAAATGGTCAGGAACCCCTACAACATCTAAAAACCGAGTTGTTTTCATAATTTTCGTTCTTTGATTATTGCTACACTGCCACTGACACGATTTTTAACAAACATACGCGTTTTCTGTCTTCGCCATGGTAGTAATACTGTGTCAAAATTTCAAGCAATACTCTCGTTTACATCAACAAAAATTCTAAGTCCTTTGCTTTCTGTAATAGGCAAGGCAATGCTCGGATGGACCTAAAAAAGTTATTTATGTCACCAGATCTTCCTTCACACGTCAGTGGACAGTCTATTATGAAAGCAACAAATTTTTCAATTTTACAACCCCACCCCCCCCCCCCACAAATCCCATTTTCACCCCCACTCAAAAAAAGTAGAAAATAATCAGGGACCCCTAAAATAGCAATATTTATTCTTTTTTGGTTTTTTGCTAATTACTCCGCCGCCTATGCACCGATTTTCAAAATTATAGGAACATTACCTACTACGGCCCCACAGCATACCGCTGCCCAAATTTCATCACAATCCATGCAGCGGTTGCTGAGATTACGAGGCTGGAAGAAAGCGACAGACAGACAGACCCACAGACCGACGGAAATGAGTGACGTGGGTTTTCGTTATGTAGACATCATAAAACGCCCAAAAGTGTATTATCCCACCTATCAGTGTGGGAAGTAAAAGCACCAAGGAATCTTCTTCCCTCATTTGTACATGACATTTAGGAACACTCTGTACACTATGGCCATGTCTGCCTATTTAAAAAAGGTGCCAGTGCACTTTCAGATACATGCATGCAGTGTGACCTAATTTATTTCGTAATTTGGCTGCTATTATAATACCTTTTGCACGTGTCACTCCCCACACGTGGACGTTTCGCAAATCCATATTTTCACCGAAGTGGCATTGGAGGAATTTATTCCAGATAAAATTATTAAATTATTTAACTGCAATGGGACTTGTCAACCACGTGCTATAAATGAAACCAGATCATAATATCGATTTATTGCATCATCGGCTGTATAAGAGATCTTCACAGATGATGATGATTCGTTGCAATTCACAGGTCTATTAAAATTTAACCAAGCCAATACTGCGATAACATCTGATAACACTGTGCGTTTCTTTTGAAAAATGTAATTTTGTTGCACTGCGTCATTTTCATTATTTTTACTGCTTAGTAGGCACTTAAGGGGCCTGGATACACACATATATACATACGTATTTGCCACGTTAAACACGGACTTACAATTCCTCGTATAACTCACTCTATTTTCAAACTACATATATAATATTTCAGAAGGCGTTAGTTAAGACCTTAATGAATGACAACTTTTTCTCAAAAAAGTTTTTTAATATGCAAAAAAACTCGCAATGCAAAATCATGCATCCTATAAATGTCTGTAATTTAACAACAAAACACAATATCAAAAAAAGGCTAAATAGTTACACAAGCGCAAGGTTTCTTCTTCAATTTGCTCTTTGAGTCATTACTGTAGGTTTAAAGGTAACGTCAGGAGCTTAGGAATGCGAATTTCATTTTTATGGTGACCTTTGGACCTTACCTTTGGAACTTTTGACCTTACCTTTGGATTTTTGGACTTATCTCCCCTCATCTCAGACACACACACTGGAGAAAGGGAACATGCTGCCACACCTCGCTAACACAGGAATACGTCTTTTTATGGATTATTAATTTCGTGTGCTATACCCTAGACCCTTAATAACCCTAAAACACAGTCATGTCCGAAAACTCTTCGGCACCTTGAATATCTCGCCTAATAATCGGCAGATTCAAATTTTTTCTAAAACGCTTTATACTATGTCCATGTGCACGATTTAAAAGAGGTCCCAGTGCACTTCCAAATACATGCATGCAGTGCGACCCAATTTAATTTATAATTTGGGTGCTATTATAATACCTTTCGCACGTGTCACTCCCAACACGTGCAAAATAATGTAAAATGTTTCCAGTATTATATAGTATGATATCCAATGCATTCATGATTCATTTTGTAGAAATACGTTGTAATGTTGGGGAAAATTTTCATGATACATAAATTTCGTAAAGTTGCATTGAGCACACCGAAAACATGCATATAAATAGTAAATTGTCATTGTTAAAAATCACATATTTAAGAGATGAAAATTACATAATCTAATTCGTACTGCTTTGCCCGTTTAGGACGTAAAATTCCATTAAAGATATTACTAACATATAAAAAGAAACATTTGTGTGATTATAGACGGTAAAATTACGGACCTGTTTACGTACTTTCACAGAAAAATCATTCATTCGAAAATGAAAAACAATAAAAAACAGACTTTATTATAAAGAAATCACATAGTAACATACAAGTAACCTACTTTATTTATCTGAGAACAGACAAAGAGGAACTAGGGAAACAGAGATACTAAACAAATATAAACAAACTGAGTTAATTCCAAAGAAAGGCTCAATGATTATTGGTAACCTCAAGCTCAAATAGAACATACTCTAAATCAGAAACGTCCTCATTTTCGCCGTGGCCCGTATTACTGGTACTTATCTCGAAATATAATTGGTTTGCCTTTTTAATTAAATGTTAGCACTACCGAGGTTTCTGAAACTACTTATATACGTCCAAAAATAATTCTGAGAGGACATTTCAATGAAAAGTTGTTTGACTTAATATTATACTTGAAGTGAGGTTAAACATTTTTTATCAAATTATTTTTTTATCAAATTATTCTTATTTGCAGAATTCGAAATGCAATTACTTACATCACAAGTATACTCTTTCAATGCAGGCACTAAAAAACCCTGAAACACGTGTAAAAAAATTCTTTCCGATGCCATGAATAGTCATCGTACATTTTAATTTTTTTCCAAAGCATAATATCTATTTATTACAGCATCAGCGGTATAAGAGATTTTTGCGCTTTACAGGGCCATTAAAAAAAAACCACATCCGCTGCAAGATAAGCTTCACCGAGCTTCACTAAAGTTACACAGAAACTTTCCTTAAAATATAGTCACGCCAATATTTCGATAACATCTAATAATTTTACTTCCCACACCAATAGGTGAGGGGAGTATTAATTGTGATTGCGAAAATTTTCGATTTTCGCTTTTTGGAGGTTTTATGATGTCTACATAACGAAAATCCACGTCACTCATTTCCGTCGGTCTGTCTGTCGGTCTGTCGATCTGTCGGTCTGTCGGTCTGTCGGTCTGTCGGTCTGTCGGTCTGTCGGTCTGTCGGTCTGTCGGTCTGTCGGTCTGTCGGTCTGTCGGTCTGTCGGTCTGTCGGTCTGTCGGTCTGTCGGTCTGTCGGTCTGTCGGTCTGTCGGTCTGTCGGTCTGTCGGTCTGTCGGTCTGTCGGTCTGTCGGTCTGTCGGTCTGTCGGTCTGTCGGTCTGTCGGTCTGTCGGTCTGTCGGTCTGTCGGTCTGTCGGTCTGTCGGTCTGTCGGTCTGTCGGTCTGTCGGTCTGTCGGTCTGTCGGTCTGTCGGTCTGTCGGTCTGTCGGTCTGTCGGTCTGTCGGTCTGTCGGTCTGTCGGTCTGTCGGTCTGTCGGTCTGTCGGTCTGTCGGTCTGTCGGTCTGTCGGTCTGTCGGTCTGTCGGTCTGTCGGTCTGTCGGTCTGTCGGTCTGTCGGTCTGTCGGTCTGTCGGTCTGTCGGTCTGTCGGTCTGTCGGTCTGTCGGTCTGTCGGTCTGTCGGTCTGTCGGTCTGTCGGTCTGTCGGTCTGTCGGTCTGTCGGTCTGTCGGTCTGTCGGTCTGTCGGTCTGTCGGTCTGTCGGTCTGTCGGTCTGTCGGTCTGTCGGTCTGTCGGTCTGTCGGTCTGTCGGTCTGTCGGTCTGTCGGTCTGTCGGTCTGTCGGTCTGTCGGTCTGTCGGTCTGTCGGTCTGTCGGTCTGTCGGTCTGTCGGTCTGTCGGTCTGTCGGTCTGTCGGTCTGTCGGTCTGTCGGTCTGTCGGTCTGTCGGTCTGTCGGTCTGTCGGTCTGTCGGTCTGTCGGTCTGTCGGTCTGTCGGTCTGTCGGTCTGTCGGTCTGTCGGTCTGTCGGTCTGTCGGTCTGTCGGTCTGTCGGTCTGTCGGTCTGTCGGTCTGTCGGTCTGTCGGTCTGTCGGTCTGTCGGTCTGTCGGTCTGTCGGTCTGTCGGTCTGTCGGTCTGTCGGTCTGTCGGTCTGTCGGTCTGTCGGTCTGTCGGTCTGTCGGTCTGTCGGTCTGTCTGTCTGTCGGTCTGTCTGTCTGTCGGTCTGTCTGTCTGTCTGTCTGTCTGTCTGTCTGTCTGTCTGTCTGTCTGTCTGTCTGTCTGTCTGTCTGTCTGTCGGTCTGTGCGCGTTCTTCTAGCCTCGTAATTTCAGTAACCGCTGCATGGATTGTGATGAAATTTGGGCAGCGATATGCCGTGGGGTCATAGTAGGTAATGTTCTTATAATTTTTAAAATCGGTGCATGAGCGGCGGACTAATTAGCAAAAAACAAAAAAAAAATTAAATATTCCTCAAACTTCGTTTTTAGGCGTTTTAGGGGTTCCTGGCCATTTTCTACTTTTTTTTGGTAGGGGTGGTTGGGGGTGGGGGGTTGTAAAGTTGAAAAATTTGTTGCTTTCATAATAGACTGTCCACTGACCTGTGAAGGAAGACCTAGCAACATAAATAACTTTTTTTTGGGTCCATCCGAACATTGCCTTGCCTATTACAGAAACCAAAGGGCTTAGAATTTTTTGTGGTGTAAATATACGGGTATTGCTTTAGATCGTTCTATATTATATAAGGAAGAAGCTGTTGAATTGATTTTAATGAAATTTTAACACATTATTACTACCGTGAGGATGGAAAACGCGTATGGATTTTATAAATCGTGCCTGTGGCGGCGGAGAAATAATAAAAAAACTAAAAATATAAAAACAGCTCAAACTTCGTTCTTAAGTGTTTTAGAGGTTCCTGATCATTTTCTGAGTTTTTTTGGGTGGGGGTGAAATTGGGGTGGTTGGGGGGTGGGGGGTTGAAAAACTGAAAAATTTGCTGTGTTCGTAATAGGCTGTCCACTGACCTGTGAAGGAATACCTAGCAACATAGGTCACCTTTTTAGGTCCATCTGAACATTGCCTTGCCTATTACCAAAACTAAGGGACTTAGAATTGTCTGTATATGTATACGAGTATTTATTACTTTAGATCGTTTTGTATTTTGTAACGTGGAAACTATTGACTTGATTCCAATGGAACTTTGACACATTATTATTACTGTGGTTAGGATAGAAAACGCGTCTGTTTTTGAAAAATCGTGTCTGTGTCGGCAATAATAAAAAACAAAAAATATAAAAACAGCTCAAACTTCGCTTTTAGATGGTTTGGAGGCTCCTGATCGTTTCGCATCGCCCAGTTGAAGCATGCAGAAAAAAACTGTGGCGTCCTAGTTCCTAAGGAGGGAGACGGAAGAAACTATTTACGAGAGTTTTGTGTTGGATGTTTTTTGCGGGCGGGTGAGCGATGATTTGGTTGCAAGGTCATTTTAGACTATAGCTTCATGCAGTGGGAAAATAATAAAATGCTATCATCACATTGTGTGGGAAGTACTGAGTCAATCAACTTGACTCCATTTTTAAATGATGTTTCTTTTCAAATACGTAGCTTAGTAAGCAATGAAAAATCCTAAAATGTCCCTGTCTATTTTTTTTAAACGCTGTATACTATGCCCATGTCTACCTATCTAAAAAAAGATCCCAGCTCCCAGTGCACTTTCAGCTACATGCATGCAGTGTGACCCAAATTAATTCTCAATTTGGGTGCTATTATAATATCTGTCGCATATGGACTTTCCACAGACGATCCATATTTAACCGAATTGGCATTGGAGGAATTCATTCCAGACGAAACTATTTAATTATTTAACTGCAAACAATGGGACTTGCTCATCACGTGTTATAAATAAAACCAGACCATACTATCAATTTATTAGAGCATCCGCTGTATAAGAGATTTTGGCATTCATGAGAATCTGTTGCGTCTCACAGGCATATCAATAAATATATAGTTTAAAAAAACAGTGAAGTCAAGTTGATTGACTTCAGTAGTTCCCACATATTATGGTGATATCAGTGCATTACTTTCTCGTAGCATGAAGTTATGGTCTGAGATCCCCTTGCCACCAATTTTTTTTTCCTTTTACAGGCCAATGAATACAACTAATTTTTCGCTCTTACAACCCTACCTAAAACAGGAACCTGAAAGAAAAGTGGAGCGAACACTACCATAGAAATCCGTCAGGAACGATATACAAACAGATTCAGAAGAACATAAGAACAGAACCCTGGTTTAAGAGAGAAACGAATAGACCACTTGTGAGAACACTTTGCAGATTGAGGTGTGGTCATTGCTTAAGCCCTCAGCACAAAACTAGAACAGGGTTAGACGATGACCCATACTGCAGATGTAAAGAGATTGGTACTGCTCAACACTGTATATTAGAATGCCAATTGATCAGTAATGAGGCAACTGACCTGTAGCAGAGGTTGTCAAACTATATTCCGTTACCTGCTAATATGATTTCTATACGAGCTAATGAAAACAACTGGGCATACAAAGTATTATATAACTTTTGCACACAAAAACTAAAAATAACTCTATAACTTTCAACTATAACTAATATAAAACAATGTTCATGCTTATTAAGAAAAAATAGATGTCCATTCAAAACAGAACTGGCCAGTTGATCTCAGATCAGAGCCAACAACATAAATAAAAAACCCTAACTAAAACCACCCCAATTCCGCCACCAGCCAAAAAAGTACAAAATCATCCGAAACTCTTAAAGCGGAAAAAACGTCGTTCGTATTTGAATTTTTTTCCTAGTTACCCCCACTGTCATGCACCGATTTCCGAAATTATAGGCCAGTACCTACTACGACCACACAGCATATCGTTATCCAAATTTCACCACAATCCATGTAGCGGTTACAGAAATTACGGGGCTAGAAGAACGCCAACAAACTGGCAGACATACAGGCCGACAGAAATGATTGACGTGGATTTCCGTTTACATAGTTTTAAAACGCCCAAAAAGCGTACTATCTCGAAATCGAAAATTTTCGTGAACACTACTCGTCTCACCTATCGGTAAGAGAAGTAAAACACTTTTTAAGGACATCGAACTAGAAAGTTAAAAAAAAATATATTAAAATATGCTTAAAACAATAACGAGCGAAAAATACTACTATTACTATGACGTCATTTTGAAAATTAATGCTGGATTAAGCAACTCACCATGTGATTTTTGAAAATAGAGTGTTGTAGCTCTCGCAATTCTTTTTCTTACTGTATCTTTAAAATGAAGAGATTTTACAAAAATGCCAAATATTCTTAAAATAGGTCAAAGAATTACCATTAAATTTTTACTGCATGTTTACCAAATATGTATTTCAGATGCGGATGCG
The DNA here is from genome assembly GCA_951848785.1 of Callosobruchus maculatus. Classification (NCBI taxonomy): domain Eukaryota; kingdom Metazoa; phylum Arthropoda; class Insecta; order Coleoptera; family Chrysomelidae; genus Callosobruchus; species Callosobruchus maculatus. The sequence continues at coordinate 39,026 of CATOUR010000528.1, forward strand.
CGCATGGATGCTTCTGTTTCTGAAAACTAGTTATTAAGCGAAAATATAATCTGAGACGAACAAATCAATATTGATCATTTATATTAGTACCGATTTCGATAAAGTAATTACCTAGCAAATTTGTTACAGACGACTACTTTGAAATTGCGGCTTAAAATATAGCAGCATCAGCACAAGAAAAGTTCCTACCAACTTTGATAACTATTTCATTAAATTGTTTGGAGACTTTATAAGATTTATTAGGTCTTTTGTAGGAGAAAACGCGACGCTAATTGGAAGAGATTCAATTAATTTGTAATAAATTTTATTGGCGCTATGCCGTGATCAGGCGCTCCCAATGAAACACAACTGCAACGAAGGTCTACGCCTGTCTTGAATGAGGTCGCCAAGTTATTTGTAACTAAAGTTGGGGAACTTCTTTCAAATTTCCGTGAACCTTAACGTTGTAAAGAAAATACAAAGCTTTGAGAATTTGGGTTTCTGGAGCTAGCAAATTGAGGGATAATAAAATGAAATTACGAAACTGTTGTACCTACTATAGCTTATGTCTTAGATGTATAAAAAAATGGTTTGTGTATAAGGTCAAAGGCACTACAAGATACTAAATAGAATAATATCCTCATTAATGTAGGAAAAGCAGCTGTGAGGTGCTATTTGGAAAAAAGTAGAGGGTAAGTCGTAGGGGTTGAAGCAGGAGAAATGTTTCTAAGGCACGGTATGATAGGTCATTCTTTACCCTTGAAAAAAATATGTTTTTCTTACAAAAATGTTACGCCTCAAACAAATCCTTATTTTGTTTATTTTACTTCCTTTATGCTTATGACTTTACGAAAAAAATAGCTTTTTGCATAAAATCAAAGGCACTGCAAGATTTTAAATAAAATAGGAACTTATTTCTTGTAGGAAAAACTATTAGGTGCTATTTGAACAAACAAAGTCGGGGATGAGTTCTAAGGGTTGAAGTACAAAAAAACGTTTTGAATGTTTTTGAAATGTTTTGAGCATGGCATGACGGACGCTGGAGTATTTTCAAATATTCCCCTCAGTTGTCGTTTAAATATTTTTCCGTTACGAGAATATCACGTGTTAAGGAAATTTAGGGACATTGTATGTACACACATTCATAAAAATCAAAATTTTACATGCTTTTTTTGACTTAAAAATTCTACCACAATATAGAAACATTTGTCTACAATAACCTTTTTAAAAAGACTTAAAAAACATTGATTCGTCCAGCTTTTTCTATATGTTCTGAGAGTTTATTGAAGACTTTCAGTTCCAGTACATCAGGGGAAAAGAACTTGTCTTAAATTTCACAAATGGCATGTGGATATCATTCTTTTGTCTGATGTTTTTAACATGCTTCCATTTGTTGAGAACCTATTTGCAGCTCGATTCATATATGTAAAAAGCCAGTTTATATAAAAATAAGGCAGGGTAGTGTTATTATATCTAATATCATTATAGTATACTGAATAATTCAAAGAAGCTCTTACAGCTGTATGTACTAGGTACTCCCGGTATGCATCGACTAATTTCGAAAAAACGCAATTAAACGAAGTATTTAGTGGTCGCGACATTTATCTTGGGAAAAAAGGAAACAAATGTTATAACCCATGTTCGAAATGTCTTCCTTGGTGTTGCAGACATGCTGTTGTACTGCCACATGTTGCATAGAGGTGAGCAGTCCAAGTCGCGGGGGTATGAGGGTAATGGAGATTTAGTATTTTCTGGATGGGTGGGATGGGTGGAAGTGGAGCTTTCGCGTTTCGGAAATGCTATGAAAGTGAGTGATCCTGCCAGAGAGATGACCCTTCGTCACCGTAACATACCACTGATTCAAGCAAACACGAGTGCTACTACTTGACAGTATTTATGTATTAATGTATTGTGTTATTACATGTATTATATTTACTGAATTAGAATAAATTTGGCAACATTGTATTTCGCGTGTTTATTCTTGTTTGATTGTTACTGATAAGGCTGCTATCGCGGCAGTCCCATCGCGGTTCGTAGGCGTTGTAGAGTGAGATGTGTTGTTCATTTCCGACTTGAACAATTTTGCTAATAAGCTCTAAGGGCGTGTTTGGCAACTTTCTCTTTCACTGGATCCCAAAAGAACAAATTAAGTAAGGTCAAGTCTATCAAATCCGGTGAACGCGGTGGCCAAGCGATTGTTCCACCACGTCCAATCCACGGAGAATATCGTTCATTCAAATGGCGTTTACCGGACATAACCCCACCTGATTCTTTCTTGTGGGTACAATGAAACAGAAAGTTTATGTCGTCGTACCAAATGCACGCGAGGACCTTACTAGCAAGATTATTAAGTCGGAAATGAATTAAGGATTGACAAAGCGATGATAAGTCGCTCTACGTGACATGTGTCAGTACAATAGCATGTCTGCAACACCAAGGACATTTCGAACAATGGTTGTAACATTTGTTTCTTTTTTTTCAAAATAAATGTCGTGAATACCAAGTATTTTACTTGATTGCCTTCTTAACTGGCAGATTAGATAATAAAGGGTCACACTCAAACCACCATAGCTTCTAAACTAACTTTACTTAGGGCTAGGACGTACAGCAATTTTTTTAGAAAACACCGCGTACTATCTCTTAGAAATAAAAAAAATGTAGGCTAACAGCTTAGAATTTTTGAAGAAACTAAAATTGTAAAAGAGGAAAAAAACATAATTGAAGACACAAGTGGATAAAGGAGTCATGTAACATTTTTTCAAAAATGTGTATTTTTCCTTCATAAGCTCAAAATATGCTTCCATTTCATTCTGAAGTCCCTTTTTTATGTTATTTTCGTAAATAGCATCGATCTTTAGGTGATAAAGGTATTATGTACAATACTTTTTACTTTTCACAGTGGATAAAGGAGTCAAGGTAACATGACACCTTTATCCACTGTTAAGAGTGTTAAGAGTAAAGTTTCTCTCTAGAGTTCGCAGCATGACACATGAATTTGAGGTTATGTCATACTGTTTTGTTATGCTTTAGTGTAAGGGTGTTGTTGTTGAAACAGTTTTTTACTAACATATAGTCAGTGATGTCTAGAGGAAAATACATTTGAAGACACAATTGGATAAAGGTGTCATGTAACATTTTTTCAAAAATGTGTTTTTTTCATTCAACAAGCTTAAAATGTGCTTCCATTTCATTCTTAAGTACCTTTCTATGTTGTTTTCATAAATGACATCGATATTTGGGTGATAAAGGTGTTACGTACAATACTTTTTACTCTTTACAGTGGATAAAGGAGTCAAGGCAAGAAAGAGTATAAATATCGTTCTATGAAAAAATTTTTGAAGACAACGAAGGGCATGCAAAGAAAAAAAGATAAACCGATTAGTGATTAGATTAGTTTCAAATTTTGTGTTTTCTTGCAATAAAATACACCAATGTTTGTGTACGTAGCTCTTTTTAACATATGCTTTTAATACAGGCTATGCCAATTTTTCATGTATATAGGTGACATTCAAAGTCCATTTTCCCGTGAAATATAAAAGTGTCTCCAAATTAAAAAAACAGTAGAAGAAAATATATAACTAAGCTTTAAGAATGCTTGAACTATATGCCTGAAATGTGGTGCATGAAAAAGTTCCAATCGAAAATCTTTAAATCGATTTTTCTCAGAATAATGATTTTGTGACATGACACCTTTATCCACTTGTGTCTCCAATTATATTCTTTAACAATTATTTTGTTGTGATATGAAACGATATTTGGAAACTGTTTACCACTACTCCAGGGTATACATATTTCGCTATCGAATGAGACTTATTTTGTGTTTGTAGAACGTCTACTTAGGGAGCTATGGCTAAATTAGTACAACACTTGTGCATTAATTAAACAGAAAACAAAATGGATGGATGGAATGGGAGAAAAACTACTCTTGAGGGATGATTTGTCGATAAAAATTAACGTATTTCATCCCCCTAAAGAATCCGACACCGATGAATGGACACATTGTATATATGGTATGCTCCATGGCCCAAAGTACCACTAAATTCCATATCCAGTCCGTCTCCCTTCCCTCCTAGTTAGAATCCTCGGACTGAGGGGCAATCTCTCCATTTTCTCACTCCGGAGTACATTACAAACCAGTTAATAAGTTACGGCATATTATTTTGATAAAGCACCCTTTGCCAGTTCGGTCGCTACTGGGACTCATACTTCATCAGGCGACAACGTACAACGGAAGTTTCGGGAGTTAATAACCATAACGGAAATACAAACTTGGACCATCCTTTTTCATTAGTGTTGCTCTTGATGGCAATCAGAACACGAACTCTTCGCCCTCCTCCTTCCAATCTGTTTAGGTTTATTTGGAATCCATGATTTTGCACCATCATTGTCTATAAACAATTATTGAAATTACAAAAGATCCAAATTGCAAAAAACGAAATCGTAAAATTGAGAAAAACTGCTTTTTATAAAAATATTGGCATGCTTTATGGAAAATTGGTTTACAGTTATTTTAGCTTCAATGCAATACATACTATAAAAAAACTGAAACTTAGCAAAGCAACATATAAAAATGAACACATAGTTGAACTTTCCTGAAAGGTAATAAGTCTAAAACCCATTGCAATACAATACGGTCTATAACAATATGATAATATAATTTATTGTCCGGCAGATTAAATCCATTTATAGGACAATTTGAATCAACATATGAAGTAATTAACAATTCAATGAAAATCGAAGTAACTACTTACAACTATTGATATACACTTAAAATATAGACTTGTTACAAATCAATAAAACCTAAGGAATTAATCAAGAACTGCAAAGAAACCTGGTTGACGTCATAAACGGAAAAGTATTTATCATAATTAGATGACATTACATTAACTGGAGACCTCATCATATAACGTTTGTCCTAGCGTTTCCAGAATAAAATGTCACATTTTGACGCGAGTTGAATTGGGGTACATGGAAACAAACATATGATGGTAACAGTGGAGAATCGATTGAGTTGTGCAAAATTCTATATAAAAATGTAACACTAGAGAGAATCCTACGTACTTGTAAGCTCTCTATACCGAACCTAGCAAGCAGTAAGGAGTGTTCACAACCTCTGGCTGGGTATATAGAAGAAGAAATCGCCTTTGTACTTTTTCAATTCTTTGGATATGAATATCGTAGACCGGAAACCAAATCAGAGAACAGTACTCAAGTTTTGACCTGATTATGAGAAGTAGAGTGGATGGCTTCCATACTGCTGAATTTACGACAATTTCTGATGACGAAAACAAGCATTTTAGAGGCAGATGCAATTAATTGATCTATGTGACAAAAAGATAGAGATTCATCAAACAAGACTGTCGTCTCTATGAGAAGAACAGTACTATTGATCATCATCATAGTCACAATGTCTTAAAACACATGTTGTGAACGCGAAAATGCATTTATATATTTTACGAGTTTCTCTAGGGATATCTTTAAGATCTTTAATGCAGTAGTTTCCCATTTGCTTTCTGCATCCTCATACCGTTGACCAGATGGTATCTACTGGTTCATCTGCCTTTAGGGGCAATTTCTCAGCCCAAGGACAAGAAGGTGTCCTGACTCTTCTCAACTCGTTCACCCGAAGCTGTTGGTTGAGAAGAGGTTACTGTTTATACCGACAGTAGTTCGGTGTTCCTTTTAGTCGCCTTTTACGACACGCAGGATATACGATGGGAGATATTCTAACCCGCCCCCACACGGGCGGTACTATTGATAGTATAGTAATTAAACAACATCTTTTTATGGTTTAGTGTGAATGAACATACCTTACACTTATCGGCGTTCAGGTATAGTTTATTGTCGTTACACCAGGCTTCAACGATTGAAATTTGTGATTGCAAGAAGTGACAATCCTCCATGCTTGATATATTTGAAAATGTCTTTAAGTTGTGCTTATGTGCTTATGGGAAGTAAGTCCATTATAGTGTACAAAGTTCTGGCGATTTTCAAGATATGAGGATAGTAAATTCAAAACAGAATTATTAAAGCCGAAACATGATGCCTTCTGAAGCAATATACCACGGTCAACCTTATCGAAGGCCTTGGAAAAGTCCGTGTATATAATATCAACCTGCCCCTTCTTATCCATAACGTCCAAGATAAATTGCTTGAGTACCACCGTGGACCGCTTGCTAACGAAACCGTGGTTGAGACTCTGCAATCAGTGGTGTAACCTGTGCTAAAGGTAGTTCAGCTACACAAAGGCCTATCTCTGTATCTGTAGAGTTGGGAGGATGAGTAGTCCTACTGCACTTAGGATACAACTTGCCCCATTGTGCATCCTTCCAGGGAGTGGATTCCTGACAATTTTAGGAAAGTAGACAAGTCACTTGGGGAAATCTCCCTCATGTGTGAGACGGTGTAGGCCAAGACTCAGCAAACGCAAACTCTTTAATAGCAGATAACTCTGGGCACTCACAAATGATGTCTCCCACAGCCTCGTTTTCACTTTCACGCATTCTACATATCGAAGTGTCACTTAACCTCAAAATTGGGAGGTAATCGCCAAGTACTTCTTGGATATTGCCATGCCAAAGCCTGGAATCGTTAAGGGTTTCCTTGGAAATCTGACATCTCTGTTGCTGTGCCCATCGTTTTAACGTTTGGGCATGGGGGTGTTTTGTTGGATATTTCTGCAATTGTGGTTGTTGGCATTCCAGAAAGTTCACGTGACTATAAAATTGTTTGGTCAAAAGCCCTTCTGGCTGGACCGTCCACCTTTGTTATCATTGTGCCCTTTAACCTACCTCAAGACAATATAGTTTTTGTCTGAAGCATGGGCTAATGATTGGTGGCATTCCATTGTTAACCATGATGTGACAAGAGGTATTTTCAGGGTTAGACGTGCTTGCCTGCTGTCGGTGTAGATTACTGCTGTCTTGCCAGATACATCTCTCCTGGTTAGTTCCTTAGCAGCTATCGATATGCAGACAGTTCCGTGTAAACGACACTGATAAGATTAGAGACCTGGAGTACACATCACATCCAGCACTTTCCCCCCTTGTTTTTCAGCCATCTGTGTATATGCAAATTGCATTTGCCACATTTGGCTCAGCATCCTGTTCTATTTATTTTTATAGATATATTGGGTCGCTGATTGCTTGTAGTATAGGTAGTGTGTTTAGCGCTTCCGCCACGCCAGCTGTCTCAGTCATTCCATACCAGATCGGGATTTAGACCAACTGCAACCGTGCGAAGTCGTTGCATTGACAGTAAAGGCCAATTCACACATAAGGTACTGTGCACCGACTGTGTCATGACCGCGCATCGGCTGTGCTGTGTTGTGGCATGTCGTGTCCGTAAAGCAACACAGTCGGAGCACAGTCTGCGCCTAGACCTATATGTCTGAATTAAAAACAGTAACTCATTACATTCCAATGAAAACTTTGGATGACCGATTCAGTTCAAATCAACATAGTCGGCGCACAGTCGGCGCACAGTACCGTAAGTGTGAATTGGCCTTAACGCAACCTCTTTGATGTAAATATCTGGAGGCGTAATGCAAATGGTTGCTTCCAGTACAGTGGTTGGTGTCGTTCTAATGGCTCCTGTTATATCAATGCAGGGCAAACGTTGTATTTTTTATTTATTACTCGCTGTCGCCTGCAAATCTTTCGGTATACAGGAAATGGCTCCACATGTTAGCACAGGTCTAATGATTGTGGTGTAGATCGAGTGCGTCACTCTTCGCGATAGGCCCCAAGTGCATCCCACTCTTCGTCAACATTGTGAATAAGCGACATACGCTCTTTTCGCTCTACTGTCGATGTAATAATTTCACTTAAGCTGTTCTGTGCTTTTGTTTGCTGTATCAAATTGGTACAAAAGGTCAAACAGTTCAGGGTAATATACTCTAACATTTCTTCCATTTTGTTTTTAATTTTTCATTGCAGAATATTATATTCTATATAGTTACTGGCCATTTATAAGTTGCGAAAATAATTACAGAATTAAATAAGATGCTTTCAAGCATATACTTGTGCAGATTTTTAGGTTTCTCCTATGCGTTCTACCATTATACTCATCATCATAGTCACAATGTCTTAACAGACATGTTGTGAACTCGTAAAATGCATTTACTCATTTTACGAGTTTCTCTTGGAATATATTTAAGATCTTTGATGCAGTAGTTTCCCATTTGCTTTCTGCATCCTCATGCCGTTGACCAGATGGTATCTACTGGCTCATCCGCCTTTAGAGGCAATTTCTCACCCCAAGGACGAGAAGGTGTCCCGACTCTTCTCAACTCGTCCACCCAAAGCTGTTGGTTGAGAAGAGGTTACTGTTTATGCCGACAATAGGTCGGCTTCTTTTAGTCGCCCTTTACGACACACAGGATACACGATGGGAGATATTCTAACCCGCCCCCACACGGGGGATCATTATACTATTCGTTCATTAATAGCTACTTGTCGTCCGCTTTGGACCTAAGGTTCCTAAGGATTATATCAGCTAAACACGGTCAACCAGTTTATGTTGCAGCTAAAACAATATTTTGGTTCCTCCCCTTGTGAGTGTGTCGGCCACTCCGCTATGACCTGGAACCCAGAAGGAACTTCGTTTAATGTTCCAAGCTGGTTGAGGAGATGTATGCAGTTCCGTACGAGTCTTGAGTCAATCCGTTAGGAGCTCAGTGCTCTCAGGGCAGCCTGGCTATGCGAAGAGATTTTTGTAGACTTGTCTGTCAGGGGTATTTTGCTCAACTTCCTGACTCCCAACTCTAAGGCCCAATTTTATCAACATGCAGATTTTAACAAAAACCTTGACCAATCAGAGCAACCCTTCAAGAAAGTGCATCTGTCAAAGTACTCTGAAAATTATTGATTTCTCTAGAAGTTCACCTCAAAAAAGGTCAAAATGACATAATTTATATACAATCGACAATTGTGAACCATCTAGTATCTTTTCAAGTCTGATTTTCTATCCTAAATGGGTGAAAAATTGCATTTTCTTGTTTAACAAAAAATTTTACAATTGTTAATCTCAACCAATTAGATTCAGAGAAGCCGTACATTTGATCACTAGCTTTTTGGTGTATCAAATGATATGATGAGAAGAAATTCACTCACTGCATTATTTGGATAAAACAATCATTTACTATCGATAATAATTATGAATACTTGCAATATATCTTTGTCTTATAGTAAAAAGTGGTGAAAATAGCATTTTGCTACATTTCAAAATTTACAACTATTTCCAAAACGTATGTGCATTACTGGTTGCCTATCCAGAACCCCAGAACAGCAAATCTTGCCATTCTATGGTTAAGTATAACCCTATTTTATGTATAATGTGTACGCTGCACCTGTGAATATTTCTATAAGAAGATCTATAACAAATATGCATCCAGAAAATGGAAGATTGACTCTTCATAAAGGTATGTATTTTCATATGATCTATCTGACTGACGGACGTGGGATTTGTAATTATTGAATAAGGTAGGTAGTTGCTGTGATTGATATAGATACCTACTACTTTTATCACAAATTATGGCAGGTTGCAATTAGTAATTATACAATAATTGCAATGTGAACATGGAAAATGTGGCATTAATTTGCAAATCAATCGCTTTGTTCCGATATCCTGCTATGATTTTAATTCATGAATTTCTAAAATATCTTTGACAAAAGTGTCATCCAGCCTTGACGTGTTGTTTTCAATATTGATAAAATACTATTGGATGATACTTATTGGCATAGCCCTCAATACCCAATAGAAAGCTTTTGCTAAATAACATCCAATAGAAAAGCTTTGTCAAAGTCTTTGTTAAATATGTATGTTGATAAAATCGGGCCTAAGGCTATCATTTCTGCTTGGAAGGTTGTGGTATACCTCCCAAGGTTTACTGAGATCTCAACTCTTGGATTAGTATTCCAAGTATATGGTGGTTTATAATTTCACTCATAATACCCGTTGTGTCTAGACCTAGTACCTTTTAGTCCTGTCTGCCAATTGATAGCAGTCTGTAGGCCACCATTCTGGCACCTCTCTCTACCTCAATGTGCAAAGCAGTTCAAATATAGACCAGTGCTGGGAAGAAAAGCCTAGTGCATTAAGTGATGCTCGTTCAAGTCATACAACGATGTTCTGATGGTATAGAGAATTCCAAACGGAACATTTCGCTCTGGATCATCATGCAAGCTTTTTCCGAATCATTGAAAATTTTCTTGGTTTTCACTTTTTAGTACATTCTTTCGTAACCTTGATTCAACATACAGAAGTGACATGTAATCTGGTAGTTTTCTGGGATAAACGTTCGAACAGTAGTTGAGTCCTGTACATTAAGTAACGAACAGCGCACATTTTGTAGCAATTCCTGCTACTCTAACAATTTATTCAAACCTTTCAGACGAGCTACAGCGTTGTATATTTTCAATTTCATTATCCTTTCACGTCCTATCATATACCCATAAAAACGTAAAACACTTCTTATACCCTTTTGCGCAAACTGTCTCTTCACTTAGGCTTGAAGATATCTGCCAACTCGATTGCCCATGTCCAAACACGGTTATCTGAACATTCGCCTCTTCTATTTTCTCTTACTTATGAACTTCGCACCATTTTCCTTTTGAGGAGAATCTATTCAAAGCTTATGAGACTTTTCTTGCGACTAAGTATGTCGCATTGACATTTCAACGAGTTGTATGGGGGTATATGAAAAATCAACATTTTATAACTTGCGTTACTTTGTTTAGTAATAGTGGATTTTTATTTATTTATTAGTACACTGTACAAACATGTCCAACGCATCATTTTCCATGTACAAGCAGAAATCTGAAAAAAGTGCAAAAATTTGGTGGTTTTTAGGCTAAGTAAACTCACCGCCTAGATTGTATAAACTAAGATTATATGAATTTAGGACCAAATAGAAGTTTTAAAATGACTTTGAAGTTGCTGGGAATTAACTTCAGAAAAAAAAATAATTTGATTGGCGTATAAGGCGATCATAGTACCTAGTGAGAGGCTCTTATTATACATATACATATTAGAGATCATAAGAACATCGTTCTTCATATCTTTCCTATATTACGCATTACAAAACCAAGAATTCTATAAGCCTAGTTTATAAAGATTACAATGGCTGCTAAATCTAAGCTTTTGGTGGACTGTCATTCCCAAATCTTTGACTCCTTAACACCCCTTTGGTTTACAGTTTCCAGTATAAAATTCTTCTATAGGTACATTTAGCTTTCGGGAAAATAAACCTATACAGCATTTTTCAATACTAACCGACATTTTATTATCTGTAAGCCAGTTTGTCACTAAAATCAGGTCATTCTGAAACGCAATAGAATCATTCCCGTCATATGTGGCCCTGAGTAGCTTAAATCATAAGCAAATATTAACCCTGTGGAATTCATCAGAGGCTCTCGCAAGCATTGGTGAAAATTAAAAGAGGAAGGGGGGAGTAAGTTGCTACCTTTGCTATTCCAATATACTTCTCTTTACATATATACCCTACTTTCACCCTTTGTGGTCGTCCACCTAAATAGGAGCTTATTGGTGTCGAAAACCCACCAGAGAACCCAAATTTCAGCTTTTGCAGCAAGATATTATAGTTATTATTATTATTTGCCTTCAGTCCAGATAAATAACATCAGGTTGCTATTTATTTGATTATGCCTCTGAAATACGTCCAGAAAGCACAGAAATGTGTGTAACTGTTTACCTTTCTGACATGTCAGCCATGAAAGCCATGTTGAAATTTTAAAGAAAATCACGGCATATGATACATTTAAAAATGACCTCTAGCCTCTCCTATGCCAGGTAATTAAATTATAGGTTTTAATTATACTATATACTTTATTGGTATTTTCATATTTTTGTTTCTTGACATGTCACTGTGATTTTTTTGTCTCTTGATATGTCACTGTGATTTTTCACCGAATCTGATCAATATACTACCATTACACATTCAAAAATATGCAAGCTTTTCAAATTCTCGAAATCAATCACTCACTGCACAATAACTACAGACAAAAAAATGGAGTCAAGTTGATTGACTCAGTACTTCCCACACATAACAATTATATTATTTTAATTATATTCCCTTTGCATGAAGCTATAGTCTGAGATCCCTTGCAACCAAGTAATCGTTCGCATGTCCTCAAAAAACATCAAAAACTAGTAAATAGTTCCCTAAGTCTCTCCGTAGGAATTAGAACGACACAATTTTTATTCTGCCAGCTTGAATTGGACGAAACGAAACAATCAGGAACACTCAAATTGCTTAAAATCGAAGTTTGGGCTGTTTTTATATATTTTTTATTATTGTTGCTGCGCCACCTCTGACACGATTTTTGAAAACCATATGCAATTTTTCATCCTAGCCACGGTAGTAATACTGTGTCTAAATTTCATTAAAATCGATTCTACATATAATTTCTATATTACTAAATTCAGAACGATCTAAAGCAATAGTCGTATGTATACTCGTACATTAGACAATTCTAAGTCCCTTGGCAATGTTCGGATGGACCTAAAAAAGCATATTAAGCCACTAGATCTTTCTTTCATAGGTCAATCGACAGCCTATTGTGAAGAGTACAAATTTTTGAGTTTTACAACCCCCCACTCCCTAACCACCCCAGTTTCACCCCACCCAAAAAAAAGTAACAAAGGACCAGGAACCCCTAAAACGCCTAAAAACAAAGTTTGAGCTATTTTTCGCCCGAGGCTGCACCCTACTGACACGATTTTTCCAAAACATAAGCGTTTTCCATCCTCGCCGTGGCAGTAATACTGTGTCAAAATTTCATTAAAATCAATTCGATAATTTTCACGTTTCGCAATATAGAACAATCTAATGCAACACTCGTATGTATACATCACAAATTCTAAGATCCTTGGTTTCTATAATAAGCAAGGCAATGTTCGGATGGACCTAAAAAAGGGTATTATGCCGCTAGGTCTTTCTTTCACAGGTCAATGGACAGCCTATTATGAATAGAACAAATTTTTGAGTTTTGCTACCCCTCACCTCCCAACCACCTCAATTTCACCCCCACCCAAAAAAGTAGAAAATGATCAGGAGCCACTAAAACGCCTAAAAACGAAGTTTGAGGAGTATTTAACTTTTTTCTTTTTTTCTAATTAGTCCGCCACCCATACACCGATCTTCAAAATTATAAGAACATTACCTACTACGACCCCACAGCATATCGCTGCCTAAATCTCATTACAATCCATGCAGCGGTTACAGACCGACAGACCGCCAGACCGCCAGACCGACAGACAGACAGTGAGACAGACAGACCGACGGAAATGAGTGACATGGATTTTCGTTATGTAGACATCATAAAATGCCCAAAAAGCGTGTTATCTCAGAATCGAAAATTCTAGCAATCACAATACTCCCCTCACCTATTGATGTGGAAAAAAAAATGTTATAATATTTTTGTATGCACTAAGAGGTTATAATCATTCAATCATTGTGTTCAAAGCCATGACGCTAGTCCAATATAAAATCATGAATCACCCTGTTTAGTACGTTCACGCACAGATATGGCATCTGATCCGCGAGAGCCGTGGCGCTTACACGCTAAAAGCATTACGAATTTCGGATTATGATAATAAAAAAGCCGTAGACATAACAATGCTTTCATGCGAGACATTGCCGACATGCGTTCTCGATCATCATCTCGTCAAATGTATCAAGTTAATCCCCCGGCTCAGCGATCGTAGATCTATTTAATTACTCCTGCCTGAAAAACGCCTCCCAATAAATCAGCATAACCGCTAAACCCCATGTTATTGCCAGTAAGTCCTCAAATGGATCGGCATTACTGTCAGCTGTCATAGTGTAGAATTGCACATCAGATAAGCTAGGGTTGGTTACGTAAAACTAAATCAGGTGCGCGAACTCATAACGCAGCATAGAAAACAACCGGCACAATAACTCAAGATGGCGGAAATTACACGCGCATCCCCACTTTTGGAGGGGTTTTTTGTAGGGATGGTAACGGTACTTCGATACTTCTGCACTAATATCGAGTATTTTTGTCATCGATACTTTTTGAGGCATTCCAAGCTGATATCGATACTTTTGTATCGGTATCGAAAATAATTATATAATTATTGAGGGGTGTAATCAGTTGCACAAAATGCTCTGTATGAACCAGACGCGCCTATTTGGCTAGAAAACATCGAGTTGGTACCGGTATCGATATTTTCATTTTCGCATCTCTACCCAAACTTGACAGCCGTAAAATCATTCAAAAACCCTCCCAAGGTCAAATTTTGTGGGAACCATTTTTATATAGGAAATAAGGAGATATTGTGCTGGTTGTTTTCTATGCTGTGCTTAGTTTAAAGTAATACATCCCAATAGACCTTATACATTGTTGTGTGATATCTTTAGTACTTCAAGGAAGTAGATCTTAATTATTGAAAGGATGAAGATGGGATGTGGTTTTCGACCCACTTACCAAAACTGTATATAGTTCCATCCAGTATATGGAATGAGAAAGAATTACAGTACATGGTGAATAGAACAATCAAAGTGATGGTGTCAAAATAAGCATAAAGAAAACAAAATGTAACTAGACTAAATATGATTAACGCTAGAATAGAAACAGAAAATCAGGACAAAGAAAGAGTACGGAGAAATTCATAGTTGTGGTTCTCGCTAAATGACAAATCTGATCGGGGTGAAGAGATTAATAGCAGAATTGAAATAGCCAGAAATACTTTTTCAGAGTGTAAGCCATATTCTGCAATAGAGATTTAAGTCTAACTACTCGATGGCGAGTAACAAAAGGCTATGTGTGTAGTGTCCACCTTGTCATACGGAGTAGAAGGATGGAGATTAAAAGCACGGACCATGTCATGTTTGGACTCATTTGAGATGTGGTTATACAGACGCATATTAAGGATATCATGGACCGAGCCAGTAGTAACAAACAGTAAAGAGGCGTGCCCAGTCATCACTTTAGCACAGGACAGATAATAATTCCAAATGAAGGTCGCCAAGCTCCGCTGAGGACAAAGTAGTAAAAGAAGAAGAATTTTATGGCACCGTCTGGAGCTACGATAAGGCTTTTGGGAGAGTACGCGTCCACAAGGCTTCTAAGGCCGCGTTGGATGGAACTTCTGACCAGTGTTTCAATATTTCATTGCGCAGTCCCCTTTTCGAGGATCAAAATTTCCCCTTTTTCGCCTCGACCTCATTAAATGTTCTGCGCGCTGTTCCCCGCACCAGACGAAACAAATATTTCCAAATCTCTTATCTTACAACGAACACATCTTGTTCCTTCCTCTGATCAACGCAAAATAATTCGACTCGCGACTCTCTGTTTCTTTGCATCTCATAACCAACGACCAACTACCTACCACAAAACAACTCAACAATTGAACGTCACCTCCCATCCTCACAGCATTGCGTTCGGTCAAAAATATCAAATCAGATAAAAGGGATAATCAAGACAATAAAACCCTAAGTTCTATCTTCTGTGTAAAATACGGGGGTGAGAGCACAAAAGAACCTCTATCCAATTAATGAAAAACCAATTTAATATACCACAGCTGAACCATGTACAAGCCAATGCACCATCAAGTGTATCAAAAACATTAAAGCTGGCATTAGGCAATAACCAATAAAATGGTATTTGTAAAGTTAATAAATATATATTCCCTGTGCATGTTTTAGTTTATTGCAAACAATATGTATTTTGGTTATAGTAAAAGTAAAAATAAAGTTACATTTCCCCTCAATTTTTCCTTTGTTCGCCTTTCCCCTTTTCCTTCTCCACTTGAGGTGGATTTCCCTTCAAAAGGGGAATTTTCCCACAATGTGGAAACACTGCTTCTGACTATTCAACTGCTAAACGTCAAGGTCTTGTTAGCATGGCTGTAACGTGGCATTAGAGAACGCCATATCGTCGCGTTCTAGAACGCCCTCTGTTTGACTGAGCGTTTAGCCTTAAGGCTGAGCGGCAAACATTGGGTTAGCTGAACCCCTAACCGCCTCACTACTAAAAAAGAAACCATGACAAGATACCACCATTGCATCTGCTAGCTAAAGAGACAAATCTACGTCTCAAAGGAGACACTGTCTTTAGACAACAAACCATAGAGAAACAGCACCATATATGGTGTCAAATAACGGATGTCACGTAGTAGACGAAAAGAATGGTACCATTAGTAGGAAAATGGGTAAGCTGCGGGCACAGGATTACCCGCTATTTCCTGACGTAGGCACTAATGGCTCATGGCCCGCAGCCTTATCACGTTTCTTGCAGACGACAAGCGACAGGAAAAAAGCGTACAATATCTGCTGTCAAATGTAAATTTCGTATTATGCAACGACGTCATGGTAACGGATAACAACATATTACCTACAATTTTGACAGTCCTGTTGCTGTCGTGTCGCTGTTGCTCGGCATCTGCTCAGCGACGCTGTCGCAAATATTTACGTAGATAATAAGGCGTATGTTGAAAAAGGGTAGGAAGAGCTATCGATGACCAGTGCCGCCATTGTGGACAGCTAGACACGGCGGAACATATGCTCTTCGAGTATGAGAAGTGGCTTACATACAGACAAGACGCCTGTGCAAACCCACCTGAAGAGCTGAAGGCAGACGGCATGATAAGTTCTGAGCGCCAAAGAAAGCGAAGACCGTAGAAGTGATAATTAAACCACAAGATTAACGAGCTCAGACCAGCTCTACACTCATGAAGTTGTGTCGTTGGACGAAGGTTCCGTAAGTGGTAGGAGGGCTTTGAGGTAAGAAAAGAGGTGGTGGCATGTCCGGTGGACGCATTTGCATCTACCGGACATGTGAGCAGAGGACTCGAGCTGGTTCAACGTCGGGCGGGCAGACTCTCTAACACCTCCGGGTGTGCGAGTGTTTTCTGTCCTCGCAATCAAGCCAGTTTCCAAAACCCTGTGTAACAAAAAAACTGCTCTAAAAAATAGCGATAATCGTACTGCAAACCTTAACCACCGAAAAGGAAAAAAGAAGCTTGGTAAAAATGACACTAAATCGAAACGCGCTTTGTTTAAAACGCGCCGGCTGTCATGTTTCACATATAATAGTTAACACCATTAAAACTCTCGGCTGACCTATTCCAACTATTCTGGCTCAACTTTAGACTATCCAGGCCGTTCATCCAGTACATGTTACCAATTAAACCTGGGTGAATTAGTTAGCGGATATGTGCACACTCGACAGTGGTGGTCCAGTTTTCTTCTTAGAGGGTCACCAGTAAATGGTCACTAAAGGCCGCTCTGTAGTTGAAAGAAGCCCTTTGGGAGTGAGTCAAAACAAATCAGAAGAAGAGATAGATAATCACATCACTCCTTAGTAGCATGTATTGAATGTAATGTGGCTTTGGGAGGAAACTAATCCAAAAAATAAAGTACTACTACTGAATTCCCGAATCTTTTATGCTTTTGCAGATTTTTTTAGGAAATAAAGGCTGCAACGGATTCCTCTGTTTATTTTAATCGATATCTTCAAGTACCAGCCCGTTGTAAAACTTTTGGAACATCTTACATAGAACAGTAGTATAAGTAGTAGTAGCAGTAGTAGTGATGGGGAGGCGAAGTCAGACAACTAGGCCACCTTTGGCCCTTTTTGCCAACCCTACTGAACCAATACTGAAAACAGTTGAGCCTAGGTCCTAAAAAGCTGCTTGTCGAACCTATCAGATCTCTTGACGAAAGACAGTATGTCCGACCATCTCCACGATTAAAGTGACGCCGAATATCTGAACCCTGAGGTTGCGCTACACGGCACATCTGCCCTGGAAGTGGAACGCTGTCTCGTCCTTCTCCCAGCATCTAGAGCAGATGGTTTCCCATACCACTTTCATGAGCGACAAATATTTATTAAGCCGGCAATGGACAGTTAGAACCCCCAACAATAGGTTGAGCGTCTCTCTGCCCTCATTCAGAGGCCATAGCGTTCGGCTCTTATCAGGGCCCGCTATAAATCTTTAGCTTGCCTGCAATCATTTCTCTCTAACCAGGATCTCACCTGTTCCCTGTAGGCCCAGTCGCGTAGGAAAACATAAACCTGGCGCTTGCTAATTTCAAGCACTGATTCTGGCCCGGTGCAGGGGCTGCCAGCCCCTATCATAGCTAGACGGTTTGCTCTCTCGTTACCTCATATACCCATGTGTCGGAAACCCATAGCAGGGTCACCCTTTTATGGCTTGCTAGTTTCTCAAGGCGAAAGCCTGCTTCCCCAGATCCGCACTCCTTTGAGCGTGGTCCGTCGGTGAAGCCATACTATGCACTTACTTCTCTACTAATCCAAACGTCTCTTTCCGGGATAATTAGTGAGAAGTTATTATCCAGACCGAGATCCAGACTTAAAGAATCCTTGCTCTTTCCACCGCAAATGGCGATATCGGGATCGTGTTGCCCATGTTTCTCCATCACTCAGTGACAACCAGGCCGACATCGCACCCCCTTTCATCCAGAGCTGCAGAGGCGGCAAGCCCAAAGGTACCTTGGCAGCAGTGGGTGTTGTCTTTCATTGCACCCGTTATGCTTAATGCTGCAACCCTCTGAACAGAGACCTTCTCTATGCTCGGCCACCAGACCGATCAGCTATACTGGATCACAGTTCTAAGTACTGCTGTATATAGCCAGTTTAGGAACTTGGTCTTGAGCCCTCTGGTCCTATCGACTATGCGATGCAGCTGCGACATGGTAGCTATACAGTTCATACATATAACAAGCTTGAACCAGAATTATGTCAATATTTATAACTTTACTGGAGTTATGTTTCCCAATTCAATCACTTACGCGCTGCGGTTCCAAGAATCCAAATCGTCCCGAATGTCTAATGTGTAGGCAAAATCCAGGCATGCAGCCAGGTGATCTCTAAAGCTGAGCGGCGCGACCGTAGTTAGTACTTGGATGGTTGACCGCTAGAGAACACCGCCTTGGTTGGTTTTGCTTTTTCCAGCGTTATACCACCTTGAGTCTTGTGATGTCGTATCCAATGGACGCAATTGCGTCCACCCGACATGCCATCACAGCACCTTTTTTCTCACCTCAAAGCCCTCCTATGACTTATGGAACCTTCGTCACACGACAACACACGATAACAATATAAGTCTAGAACTAGTCCGAGCTTCCAATAAACTTTTTGGGAGATCATCCGTCTCATGATGTTATGTGCCTCAGATCTTCAGATAACTTTGCACAGGCTTCTCGTCCTGTACGTGAGCCACATTTCACGCTCGAAGAGCCTATCTTTCCCAATACCTAACTGTCCGCAATGGTACTACTAGCCGTTGGTAGTTATTCCTACTCTTTTCGGATATATGCGGAACGAGCCATGTGCCGTTAGGGCATGCGTTAGGGTTTAGCAGTTAGTCCTGTGCTCGCAGTTTGCCCATTCTCCTACTGATGGTGTCAATCCTTTTGAAGATTTTATAACCGGACTGAACACATCTAGATCAGCATGGCTACGAAACTAGAAAGGCCGATGGGCAATCAGAAATCCCGTAGGTGTTCTGACGGGGTACTGTAAGCTTAGGCGGCCCTATCACTACCAGGAATTGAACAAGGCTCCCTATAAATGGGTTGTGGAGAGGCCAATGGATCGGCCTACTACTTTCTTGCGGAATGTGACTTGCTAGGCGGGTTGAGATACGAGATCTTTGGGTCCGATAGCTGGGCCATCATATTGGTCTTTGTTAAGAGGTTGAGAACGTTTGGCAGGGAGGAAGAGGCAGGCAGTGGTAACTGAGGGGTGATATTAGGGGATGGCAAAAAAGGCCTCATAGGGCCTACTTGTCAGGCGGGCCGCCCCACAGCTATTACTACTGAGTATAGTGTAGGTTAGGTTAGGCTGAAAGTGAGTGGGGCAGAGCTGCCTCCTTCCACTGCGACTCAATTGTGTTTATTGTGGCTCACACCTTTTTAGAGTTCACCATATAGTCCGCACCTCTTTACGAAGGCGATCAACGTGAAGGGTGAAACTTCCTTGAACTCATGAGGTTCCAGTTGGGCAAATCTGAATGTCTGGAACTTAGCATTATCCAGTACTGTACAGGAGCAAAGAATATGCTCCTCTGTTTCGTCCTCCACGTATCAGAAGCGACAGTCTGAAGTTTGTTCAAGACCCAACTTCCGCATATGGTACCTTAGACGACCATGTCCCGTCAGCAGACCGACCAGAATGCGGAGGTCGTACCTATTACATTTCATGATCCTTGGGGGGGCCTGACTCGAAGGGTATCTTATAAACGCCTTTCAGTGCAGTAGCCCTGGTGTATCTCGCCAGTTCAGGACTGCTTTCCTCACTGCCCAGTCCGAGATGGTCTTTTTAGCGGTGCTTTTTGCAATTCCCGCAAATGGTTCTGGTCACATGAACACAGATTCAGTTCCTCCTTTTGCTGGCGTGTCGGCACAATACATTTCCTTCCACTCCGCTGTGATCCGGACCCCAAATCAAGGTTACCCTGTCTCCCGTTCCAAATTTGTTGAGGAGGTGCATGCAGTTCCATACTAGTCTTGAATCAACTCGACTGGAGCACAGTGCTTTCAATGCAGCCTGGCTGTCTGAAAAGATTTTTATAGATGTGTTTGTCAGGGGCCTTTTGATTAGTTCTCTGACTCCCAGCTCTATGGCAATCATTTCTTCTTGGAAGACTGTGGTATACCTCGCAGGATGATTGAAATTTCAACTCTAGGATTGGTACCCACTACTCCCGCTCCTGCTCCCAGTTCAGACTTGGAGCCATCAGTAAATAGCGCAAAATCAGAGGGTAATATGAAATCGTCCCTCCTCCATTCGTCCTTGTATGGGAAAAGGACGTTATAGGATCGCTCTATATGCGCTTGGGGAGCCATATAGTCCGAGACCATTCCGAGAACATGAAGATGGGTAATTTCACCCATTATACCCGTTGTGTCTGGTCCTGGTTCCGTCTTGTCAGGTCTGCCGGTTGATAGCAGTCTGTAGGCGACCACCTTTGCAACTCTTTCCACCTCAATGTGCAGAGCTGTTAAGTTTAGAAGGGTCTCCATAGCTAACGTTGATGTGGTAGGCATGGCTCCAGTGATGGCCAAACAGGCGGTACGTTGCACCGCCGCCAGCCTGACTCTGGCTGTCCGTTATAGGCATTTCTGCCACCAGACAACAGCGCCCTATACTACCATGGGTTTGACCACCGTCTGATATATCCAGTAGATCAGTTTAGGACTAACGCCCCAAGATTTGCCGCAAATACTTCTAGAGGGCGAGGCGGGCCTTTTCGATTCTGTTATTCAGGTGAGAGTTAAAGGTGAGTCTTGAGTATAGTAGGAAAATGCAGCCCCTTTTTGTTCAGCCACTGGAGTTCGACCCAGTTTTTGCTCAGGAAAACATACGGCGACATATAGGCTAGCTGGCCGTTGGTCGGTGTTTTTCAAATTGGAAATGCCCGCGTTACGGTGCGGTGGAGAGACAGTGTGTATTATTGGTTGTGTTGGTTGGTTAGTTGGGTTTCATGTTTCAGTAGTTTTTGTTAGTCTGCTCCATACAATAATTTTCCGGAAAAGCCTACCGCTGATGTGGATTTCACTGCGATTTGCAGATTACGAACGGCTTGCCACACTCGCCGCTCCTGCTACTAGAAAAATGAGGCGGTACGCATTTACCGCGAAAAGCTTTTGCCTATCCCGGCAATTAGCGCTCGCTGTAGTAAAAATAGAACTTTGGATAATGGAATATTTTCCTATCCCAACAAACATTTTTCATATAGACGAAGAAGAGCCGAGCGCCTGTATGCTATTGTATTCGGTTCTTAACAGATTGTTGGACACTCTGCTGGCCGGGAGGCTTCGTAATATGGCACCTCAAAACATTCCCATTTTTTCTGCGTTTGTAACATGATTCCCGTTATCAAAATATTTTAGGGGTATTTATTTTTGACTCTTTTTTCCACTTTTGAGGTTTTTTGCGACAACAATAAAAGATGGCTATATTCGTCGTGTCATATCACGGCTATAGCCGTCTGATCAGTGTAATTGTAAAATACATCTTGTGGGAAGAAGAGGATAGTTTTCGAGACAAAAACTAAAACAAAAACAAAATTTTATTGTTAAAATTTATAAACAAAGATGCATATCTCAGAATATACACGGTGTCAAAACAAAAAATCAAAATTATTAGCAAACAGAGGTATCCCCGGACAAAACGGAATTCAGACACAAATCTTTGTTTGATGCCACTCTTCAAAGCAGTCTGGATACAAAGTACCTACTAAACACATGGAAACATGAAAACCAAACAAAAACACACTCGCAATATGGCAGCTATACACGTGTTCAATGCATCACATTGGAAGTTATGGACGGCTATAGCCGTCGTGCTGTTTTACCCATGCACCTTAAAACATGAATAGCTGGGATAGCGTATAGTGGGCTAGAATTTGGCAATTTCAGAAATGAAGAGCTTCACGTTGTGGCACAAACATTGCTTAAGAGGGCAAGTATACCGACATTCTGACGGTTGTCGCCGTTCTGCCGTAACAAGCAGATAACTTTTTGACTGATACAGCCGTCGTGGCGTATCACGATCACTCCTCGCAGACGGCTATAGCCGTTGTGTCCAACAACGTGTTAATACACTTTTAGCAACTATTGGTCTTTATTCCACTTATTAACCAAAAATGGACATCTATCTCAAACTATAAAGCAAAATTTAACTTTGACATACTTTTATAGTTTTTGGTGGATTCTTAGAACGAATTGAATTACATATCCCCGATGCAAAATTATCGCCTATATTTTAGTAGTGATCCCAACAGTAAAGAGAGCGCAAAAATAGGTTGATATTCTACCACTATAGTTGAATGTCTGTACTTATCGACCAGGCCCAACTAAAAGCTTTGGCTATGCTCAAGAATGCTCTGCTCAGTTGACCAAAATTATACAATTGTCATTATCCAAATCTTGAATCATATTACCTGAGTTGTATGAACTAAATAAATCTGTTGACCAGCTATACCCAGAATAGAAGTCTGACTGTGTAGATGGGAATATATTATTGTCTTCTAAATGTTTGATCAACTGACAAGCAGTAACCACATAAGGTTGTAGTGGTTTCAAAGTGGTGTTTAGGACCGTATTCACAGTCGATACTTAAGGGTCCCTTAATACTTGAGGGTTTTGTGTTTCGAAACCTTACCTGAGGGTCCCTTACGTAAGGCTCCAATGAATAATACTCAAGTAACGAAATGTTAACATGACATTTCGTTGCAGTCAAGGTGATTTTGTTGGTTAATTTTGGAGCACGGTGTTGTCACTTTCTGTCACATCCGGAAAAATGTCCGGCACGAAACAGGAAATACTGACACAAAACAAAGTGAGATAACAGGAAACATCAAAATGCGTAGGCATAAAGATAACAGATTGACTTATATTTGAAATATGACAGCGTCGCCAAATGAATCCCGCTATATCGTAGATGTTGTCTAGGAAACCGGTACACAAGGAAAGCCACACTTGAGGGTGCCTCAAGTATCCCTTGAGTGTTACTTGAAGCAACCTTATGTATCACTCAATGGACGACTATGAATACAGCCCTTAGTGAAGTGAGAAGTAAGGGTGGCAACACTGGAAGACAGCGTGGAGCAGTCATCCAAGGCCTGTCATACCGAATGGTAGCGTCTAGGCTGGGGTTGACGAATTTCTTAGTTTTAATCGATGTTATAGTCTATTTTAACTACTATTATAGAGTATTTGACCGAGTATAGTGTTTTTCGTTTATCCGTGGTCACCGAATTATCGTGATCGATCCCACAACCCTAAAAGGGAGAAGAGCTTCTGAAATCTACTACTTCAGCTAAGGTATAGGTGTAATCGACAATAATAGCAGTAGTTGTGAGGCGGCCGCGCCTGGCAAGTAGGCCCTTTTTGCCAACCCCAAATGTCACTGCTCAGCCACCACTTACTGCCTCTCCCTCGCTGCTAAACCTTCTCAATCTTTTAGCAAAGGCCAGTATGTCGGCTCAGTTTAGGGAGGGTAATTCTTCTGGCCTTTGGTCGATCGGATCCAAAGGTCTCGTATCTCAAACCGTCTAGCAATTCACATTTCGAAAGGAAGTAGTAGGCCATTTCATCGGCGTCTCCTCAGTTCGTACGTTGAGAGGAGTCTTCTATAATTCCTAATACTGATAGATGCCATCCAATCTTGCAGTACCGAGTCACAACACCCACAAGTTTCTGACTACCCATCGGCCTTGGTTTCGTAGCCATGCTGATCTAGATGAATTCAACCCGGCTATAAAATACTTGGCCTGCTTGCATTCCTAACTTTTATCTATGGTACTGTTCACCCGCTTTTTGAGGCCTGCCGTTAAATGCTCCCTACTTAATCCTATAACGGTCTCCGGGCCAACAAACTGTCCTCCGGTGCCGAGTCTGGCCATCCTATCGGCTCTTCATCACGAGCGGGAACTTCCGTATGACCCGAGATCCTAATCAAAGTAACTTGCTTGCTCCAGCCTCGCGAGCTCTTCCAGTTTCTCCGCGCAGTCCTGAACCAGGGACGCCCTAGTTCTGGACCGGTAGATGGATTTGAGTGCCTGACTATAAGAGCAGATTGAAAACTTCTACCCTGTGCCCTTTCTCACCTCCTTATTGCATGCAGCAGAGAGTTTTGCATACATTTATCCTTAGAGAATCGTAGTTTTCGTACCTAGAGGGTATTCTTTCATACTCCTCGACTTTCTACATACCATATACCTCCACGGGAAACTGAATCTCCCCTGTTTTCTGCTCCTCGATATTGGGAATGGTCAGAGTGAAAGATTTATCAGTAGCCAGAGATAGGCAACGTCTCCTCTGACATCCTGGGTCTAAGGCCACATAGACTTAGCTTAACCATGGATGTGATTGACAATAATAGTACTCATCATATTGACGGTGCGGACGACACAGGTATTTTGGCATAGAACAGTGAGGATCTGCAGAAAATGATGACTAAAATATCTGCTTGCAGAAAGGCATACGGTTTATCACTCGATATTGAGAAGACTAAATTTATGGTAATCTCGGGAAGCAAGTCAGCAAACGTTACTCTAACTGTAGGCGACAGGAGTATAGAAAGAGTGGAACAATATACTTATCTTCGAGTAATGGCGAACGTTATTTTAAATGACAACGCTCGATAACACTCAGGAAATGAAGAATAGAAAAACCAAGAGCGAATTTCATTAGGATGGATAAGATCTTTCGCAGCAAAGCTCTAAGTGTGACACTAAAACATAGTCTAGCTAAGAGTTACGTTGTCTTCACTCTCCTCTACGGAGCGGAAGCATGGACTGTGAATGTCGCAACCCTAGAGAAGAATTGAGGCATTTGAAGTTTGATCCTTAGAATATCGTGGATGGATAGAGTAACAAATGCAGAAGTCCAGAGACCCATTGGCAGGAGATTGTAGATTTCACTAAAGACGGAAATTAGAATATCTAGGCCATATTATGAGAGGAAAGAAGTAGTTCTGCAATTGATTGTCTAAGGCAAAGTTCAGAGAAAACGTAGTATAGGCAGAAGAAAAATTTTATAGCTGCGGAATCTGAGGAAGTAATTCGGATTCACCTGTAACCAACATCTTGGAGACTTGGAGACGGCACTTGAAGAAGAAAATTATTTTATGAAGGTGAGTATATGCATATATGTATATGCATGTTTTTTTGAATAATATAATCAAGCAAATCCTGAGTTAATAATTTCATCAACACTAAATCAGCAGCAATAAGCAAAACAATGTATATGCTAACATAACCACCATACACTCTTTCCTCAAAGAAGACGCATTAGCAGCACCATTATCACCTACAATTACTTGCCAGTATCTCCCCGAAGATATAAAAATATCGTCTGGTATATAATTTAGACATACCGTTCAGCGCGAAAGTCTAGCCGCGACAAAGTAAGCAAGAATTAACGGCGGCGATAATTAGACTTTTACAATCACCATCAATTTATTTTACAGTCCTAAAGGCGCTAAATGCTCGCGCTTTACACGGTTTCTTCATTCCTTTTGGCTTCTACACAGGTCGACTTTCGCTGCCAGACTTGCGAGCGTTTGTTTCTGGTTTGTGTATTATACGGTAACGCATAAATTACTATTGGTCGGTATTAGAGAATGTGCTAGAATATGGATTATTGGCTCAATTTTAAAATTATGTTCAGCTGTAACTTGCTTCGATTGCTTTACAAAATTCTACATTTTTTTCTTTTTACTAGTAGTCAGGTTTAACATTTTATAAGCTAGTTTGCTGAACAGTACATTTTATATAAACTAGTGTACAATAAATGGCGTAGTCAGGTGCATCATCCAACGACTTCGCATCGATTTCTCATTGGAGATTCACAGACCAAATACCTTCTAGTCTTTTGTTGTTTACTTTATGTAGAAGAAGCCTAAGTAATTATCGATTCATATGGCTTTCTAATATTAGGTGGTGTTTACTGGCTCTTGCATGATTAACTGTCGAAATTTCCGGAATTTTGAAGTAAATGTTGGTAGGATACCTATCACGTTGCATCCACGATAGTACGTAGAATAATTTTTGATTGACATCTTTGTAGAATGACTGCGTCGAGGCCTGTGTTTGATTTACCGGCAAAGCTCCAAAGTTCAATTCCATATGTCCATATTGGATTGATAACTGTTTTGTAGATGTTTGTCGTGTCGTCGTCGTGTCCGTATCACGTATCGCTGGCTCTGGTTTAAATATTGAGTTTTCAGCGGGTAAAAATGAAAATTGCTGGGGATCTTCAAATCCAGTGTTGAGGAAAGGTGCAGTGACTGTGTGCATCGAAACTCAAATGCACATAATGTGATACATCGGCGATAAACGTGCATTTTCATAGTTTGCAGTGGATATCGTACAAAGCTGTGTTATAGACCAGTGAAGTTAGTAAACAAAGGCAACAAAAAGGGTGAATCAGTTTCTAACAACGATATACTGAAAGCCTTGTTGGACACTAGGGAAAGCATCAAAAAGGATTTGTTCCTGAAGATTGAACAAGAAAACAAGAAATTGATGGAAAAATTGGGCAACTGTGCAAATGAAGTGAAGCTTCTAGAATCTAAATTTAAGCAACTGGAAAAGGAGTATCAGATGTTAGACCGCGCAGAAAGGAATAACAACATAATGTTATTCGGTGCCACTCCCCCCACCGAGTACAGTCAGCTATTGCCATTTGTCTTAGAGCTCTTAAATAAAAAGTTAGAAATAAATATTATTGAGAATGACATAAACAACATATTTAAGTTCAAAAGCAGAGAGAAAATAGTAATAAAAGTGAAGTTTCTTTCCTATTTGAAGAAAAATGTTGTGATGAAGAATTGCTAGAAGCTCAAAGGGACAGGCATAGTTATCAGTGATGACCTAAGTTATAAAGACCGAGAGGAAAAAAGAAAACTTAACCAACATATAAAAGAAGCTCGAGAAAAAAGTTATTATGCAAAAGTTAAACGAAATAAACTTCAAATTAATGATGAACAATATACTCTGGCAGAATTAGAAGCGATTGATAATATAAACAATTCCGATGAGAGATTTGATGAACAAGCCGTGTATAAAGAAACTGCTGAAAAGCAACCGTCACAACGTGTAAGAGTACCAGAAAATGTTAACGATGAATGGTTGTTTCTTGAGGATAGCTCAAATGATGCTTTGAAAACAACAGCAGAAGAGAAAAGATGCGATAAACCTGAATGTGGAAAGAAGACAGCGGAAAAGGTGACAACTGTGGAGGCTGATCTATCATCTGCGGAGAGCAGCAATGGAGGCAAAGCAGCAATCAAAAAGAAACCTACAACTGAGGAGCGAAATGAAGGACAACCGAGAACAGTTAGAACATTATCTTATTCCAGTGAACAGAGTATTTCTAGAATAACTCGTCAGAAACACAAGTAAGGTGTTTTTGTTCAGTTGTTTTTTAGGTGTTCGATATTTGCTGCAAAGTATTTAAATGTGACAGTTTTATTCCCAGATAATATTTGTTTTAGCTCTCTTCTTTATTTTAACCTTTTTTCATTGTTGTGTGTGTCATTACGCAAAATTAAAAATAGTTGATCAGTTTAGCTATATTGCGCCTAACTTTTATGGATATTCAAATATAAATTTTACGTGCGGAAATATCTCTGTTAATGCTAGTGTTCCTGTACTATAGATAGTGCTATCTTTTATCTGAATTTTTATACCAGTGTGTTTTGTGTTTTTGTGAGAGACAAAAATATAGACAATATTATTGCTAAGATACATATATAAAAATGGATAATTACATAAGGGATTATGTGGTACCATACAGAGACACTTATATAGCACATACATTGGAAGACTGTAAACATAAACTGGACATCAACAGAAAAGGCTTTAATTTATTTCATAATAATATTCGTAGTATCAACAGAAACATAGATGAACTGAGGTTACTGTTAGATGAGCTAAAAGTTGACTTTCAGTGCATAATTCTGACCGAAACTTACCACATACACGATATACAGTTGATGAGTATGCCGGGTTATGATTTGTTATATAACGAGGGGCACATAAACAAAAATGATGGACTTGTTATTTATATTAAAAAATGGAGTCAAGTTGATTGACTCAGTACTTCCCACACATTACTGTGATATCATGATCTCCTTGCAACCAAATCATCGGCAGCCTTCCCTCCCCTAAAATTGTCTTATGCCGCTAAGTATTTCCTTCAGAGGTCAATGGACAGCCTAAAACATCTAAAAACGAAGTTTGAGTTGTTTTCATACTTTTAGTTTTTTGATTATTGCTATATACGCTGCCACTGACACGATATTTAACAAACACACGCGTTTTCCATCCTCACCACGGTAATAATACTGTGTCAAAATTTAATTAGAATCAATGTAATAGTGTCCACGTTACAAAATACAAAAAGATCTAAAGCAATAAATACTCGTATGTATGTATACAGAAAATTCTAAGTCCCTTAGTTTCCGTAATACGCTAGGCAATGTTCGGATGGACCTAAAAAGTTGATTTATGTCGCTAGATCTTCCTTCAGAGCCCCTACCCTACACCCTATTATGAATACAAGAAATTTCTCAGTTTTTCAACCCCCCACCCCCTAACCACCCCAATTTCACCCCACCCAAAAAAAAACGCAGAAAATGATCAGGAACCTCTAAAACGCTTAAAAACGAAGTTTGAGCTGTTTTTATATTTTTACTTTTTTTTATTATTTGTGCGCCGCCACTGGCACGATTTATAAAAGCCATACGCGTTTTCCATCCTCGCCACGGTAGTAATACTGTGTCAAAATTTCATTAACATCAATTCAACAGTTTCCTTGTAACACAATATAGAAGGATCTAAAGCAATACTCTCGTATGTTTACACCAGAAAAAATTCTAAGTCCTTTGGTTTCTGTAATAGGCAAGGCAATGTTCGGATGGACCTAAAAAAGTTATTTATGTTGCTAGGTCTTCCTTCATGGGTCAGTGGGCAGTCTATTATGAAAGCAACAAATTTTTCAATTTTACAACCCCCCACCCCCCAACCACCCCAATTTCACCCCCACCAAAAAAAAAGTAAAAAATGATCAGGAACCTCTAAAACGCCTAAAAACGAAGTTTGAGGAATATTTAATTTTTTTGTTTTTTGCTAATTACTCCGCCGCCCCTGCACCGATTTTCAAAATTATAAGAACATTACCTACTACGACCCCCCAGCATATCGCTGCCCAAATTTCATCACAATCCATGCAGCGGTTACTGAGATTACGAGGACACAAAAACGCGTACAGACAGACCGACAGACCGACAGACCGACAGACAGACAGACCGACGGAAATGAGTGACATGGATTTTCGTTATGTAGACATCATGAAACGCCCAAAAAGTGTATTATCTCAAAATCGAAAATTTTCGCGATCACAATACTCCCCTCACCTATCGGTGTGGGAAGTAAAACGATTTAGATTATAATTCTAAGATTATAACACTTGGAAATCTTAAGGCTATTGATTTAGAAATAAGGTATTCTAATAAAATTATCAGCATATTATCGATCTACAGACCACCGAGTTTGTGTCCTTTAGAATTCATAAAGAATTTGGATATATATCTAAGACAAAAACATCAATACAATATTAATTTAATTGTAGGGGATATAAATGTGGACATACTTAGTGACACGTCTATTAGTAATGATTACCTAAGTATGATGAGTGAGAATAATTACAATTCAATGATAAATGGATATACTAGGATACAAGGAGAATCTAAATCGTGCATAGATCACATTTTTTTAAAAACCCAAGAATCAGATGAAAATTTCAGTCCAATATTATTAAATTATACAATAACCGATCATCATCCTATATTGTTCCAGTATTCGCTACCCGAAACTAAAAAGAAAAATCAGCCAGAAAATGTTAAGAACTACAAGACATACATTAATTATACGACCTTAACACAAAAACTAGAAAAAGAAAACTGGTATTTGGTTTATGTTCAATCGGAAGCAAACAGTGCATCAGAATTATTTAGACAGATTTTGTCAAAATATATTGATCAATCTACTTGTAAGGTTAAAATTAAAATATGGGAAATAGCGCGTAAAAAATGGATAACTAAAGGACTGTTAAGATCGATAAACCACAAGGGTAAATTATATAAAGATGTTCTTGAAAATCCTAATAATAACCATATCCTAACAACATACAAAAATTACAGAAATACATTAAATAATTTGATAAAATCTACAAAGACGAATTATTATAAAACAAAAATAGAACAACATAATGGTGATAATACCCAATTGTGGAAGTGCGTCAAGGATGCCACAAATCGTAACACAAACTATAAAGAAATAAATGAAATCTTGTTAAAAAATGGCAAAATGACTACTTGTACGAAAGAAATTGCAAATGAATTTGTTGACTACTTTACCGACGTTGGTGCAAAGCTAGCTAAAAACATTTCAAAAAAGGAAATGTCAGAAATAAAAAGAAGAGGTTGCTTAAAATCGATGGTTCTGTTGCCTACAGATGAGAACGAAATAGAATACGTCATAAGCCAACTGAAGGTAAAAAAATCCCCTGGTTATGATCAAATCCGTACTGAGACTGTCAAACGTATATCTAAGTATATTTCCAAACCACTAGCTAATATTTTCAATATGTGTATCGAATCAGGTCAATTTCCAGCTAATATGAAGATTGCTGTTATAACACCTATATTTAAGTCGGGAGCTAAAAAACAAACAAGCAATTATCGTCCAATATCACTGCTGACTTGCTTCTCCAAGATGTTTGAAAAATTAATTCATGTCAGATTATGTTCCTATATTAAAGCAAATTCCCTCATCTCAAAAAATCAGTTTGGGTTTCAAGAAGGCAAGTCCACCGAAGATGCAGTAGCTGAACTTGTAAAAAGTATATATACAGCCATTGATAGTAAGACGCCGGCAATGTGCGTTTTCGTGGATCTTGCAAAAGCTTTTGATACGGTGAGCCATACTGAATTAATAACAACTTTGGAAAATATTGGAGTCAGGGGTAAAACATTAGATCTACTAAAAAGTTACATTACAGGAAGGACACACATGGTAAAAATAAATGAAACAATCAGTTATAGTAGAGAAATTTGCTATGGTGTACCACAAGGATCTGTTTTAGGGCCACTTCTGTTCACACTTTATATTAATGATCTTTTTTTAATTGAGACCTGTGGGAAAATTGTAAGTTTTGCAGACGACACTGCAATTTTTTATTCGGATTCCTCATGGTCTAAACTAAATGCAAATGTTGAGAAGGACTTAGAAAAAATATTTGGATTCTTTCAAGAAAAATGGCTCACCGTAAATTTTGATAAAACCAGTTATATCCCATTCGTAAGTTATTCAAGTAGTCTGCCTAACATGATCCCTCTGAAAGTATCAAGTGTAGACAGTAAAGTAGCTGAAATTTTTCCGGCAAAGTATATAAAATATCTAGGCATATTTATTGACTGCCATCTACGGTGGGATGTGCATGTTAACTATATTGTCAGTAAATTGAGAAGCATGCTTGGTATTTTTAAAGTATGCAGAGGATTTTGCACCTTGGGTCAACTTAAAATATTGTACTACGCCCTAGCTCTGTCCCACATAAATTATGGTATTATAGCTTGGGGGGGTGTAGCATACTGCCATCTGAGAAATTTAGAAACAATACAGAAATGGCTTCTCAAAATTATTCTAAATAAAGAGGTGACTTATCCTTCTGATGCTTTGTACGAAGAAAGTGGAGTCTTCGATTCTAAACAGCTTTTTTCGGTTAGACTTTTATTGAGAGCGTATAAAGAAAAAAGTTTATATAACCTAGTTTGTCACACACACTTAACCAGGCATAGAACAGGAAAAAAATTTGAAGTCCCTATGGCTCACAAATTGATAGGGCAAAATTGTTATACTTACCTAACTCCCAGACTATATAATAAACTACCAGCCGAAATAAAAGGTATCAGTATGTATAATAAATATAAAAGTACAGTACAAAAGTGGGTTGCAAGCACAGGTAGAAAAATGATACAGGCTATGTTTGAAAGAAATTAAATATTTGAAAAAGAAAAATGTATGTGCTTGTATTTGTTTTCTGTATAAAAATACCTAACATTTAATTATATTATCCTATTTAGACAATATGTACCGACTTGGTCAACAAACCACTGATATGAGTCGTATTTGTACCGATTTAGACATACACCTATTTTGACCAACACACCGATATGGACATGGTTAACCTTTTTAGTCTTTTTAGTTTATAAACATCCACGCACAAGGCTTACTTTTGTGGATTTTGCATGT
The DNA here is from genome assembly GCA_951848785.1 of Callosobruchus maculatus. Classification (NCBI taxonomy): domain Eukaryota; kingdom Metazoa; phylum Arthropoda; class Insecta; order Coleoptera; family Chrysomelidae; genus Callosobruchus; species Callosobruchus maculatus. Next base: position 71,843 of record CATOUR010000528.1, read on the forward strand.
TTATACCCTCCTGTTTTTATAATTGTAAAAAAATTAAAACTTATACTTTATGTACCTTATACCAGAGGAATAAACATTATTATTATTATTATTATCCGACTTTCTAAGTTCCTCTCGCATAATTGCGGTAGCGACAAGTGTTGACGGGCTGTGCCAAGTCAACACCCTGACTATTGATCGGAATTTAGGAAGGATCGCACAATATTACAGGTCTTTAGGATTACAGACTTTTGGAATGGTTTGTGTAACTTTTCGTCCAGGCCAGTTGAAGGTGTTGTGTGAACGTATTTGGTGTAAGGCCTGAGACCGACATAATGAGGGGGACAATAGTGACTTTGTTTTGTTTCCAAAGTCGTTTTATTTCCATATTATTATTATTATTCTGATTTTCCAAGCTTCTTTCGCATGACTGCGGTAGCAACAAATTTTGACGGGCTATGCCAAGTCAACACCTGAACTATTACGGATCGGAATTTAGGAAGGATCGTACAATATTGCAGGTCTTCAGGATTACAGATTTTTGAAATATTTTGTGTAACTTTTCGTCTAGTCCTAACTGTTGTAGGTGTGGTGTCAAAGTGTTTGGTGTAAGGCCGGAGACAGACATAATTAGGGGGGACAATAGTAACTTTGTTTTGCTTCCATAGTCGTTTTATCTCTATCGCAAGGTCAGTGTATTTAGATATCTTCCCAGCGTAGGCGTTTTGGATATTCGTGTCGTTGGGAATAGCGATATCTATCAAATAGGTAACTTTGCCTGCCTTCGACTGCAAAACTATATCTGGCCGATTTGCCGGGATAGTCTTATCTGTATGTATTTCAACGTCCCAGTACAGTTTGTATTCATTGTTTTCGAGTACTGATGTCGGTGTGTAATTGTAATATGGATCTGTGTTTTCTATTAGCTTGTTTGTTGTGGCTAGTGCTTGGTGAATGACCTTGGCTGCAGAGTTATGTCTAGCTGTGTACTCGGTTCCAGCGAGAGTCCTTGTCGCAATCACTTGGTCCTGTATAGCAAGCATAAAACCCTCAGTTTCTGGAAAGAGTTGGCCATCCTGCAGCCAGGTGTATGATTGTCTTTCATTAATGTGCTCTTGTGTGACGCGGTATCTGTGCTTGCCATGGAGTGCTTTTTGTGACCAGGTATTTATTTTTTCTTGTTGTAATTCTATGTGATTATGTCCGCCTGCTGAGTGATCTGTGCGGGATAGGTTTAGTGGAGTATAGTTTTTGTCTGCCTTTACTATCGACCTATGCAAGTTTGTCTGTTTGCTTTGGAAAAAGTCTCTGAGCGTTTTTATTTGTCTTGTGTGAAGTGACTGTATATCTATAATCCCCCTGCCTCCTTGTTTTCTGTCAATGGTGAGCCTTTCTTTGCACGCGTTTGGATGTGACATTCGATGTTTCGTAAGTTCTGTCCGTATGAGGATGTGGATGTTTTCTATATCAGTGTGTGACCACTTGATGATGCCGAAGGAGTATGTGAGGACCGGTATCGCAAATGTGTTAATTGCTTTTGTAAGATTTTTGGAATTCAATTTTGATTTTAGAAGTTTAAGGAGGCGGTTTCTGAGCTCTTGTGTTAGTTGAGCCTTGACTTGTGTGTGGTCGATATTAATGTTCTGATTGAAGCCCAGATACTTGTACGTTTCGTCCTTGTCCATGTTATCCAGCGTTTGGCCAGTTAATATTTCCTGTTCGGATTGGGTCTTCCATTGGCCTTTATTGATGTGGAGCACTTTGCATTTGCTCATACCAAATTCCATCCGGACGTCTGACGTACACACTTCTGTTATTCTGAGTAATTCTTTTAGCTGCACTTCAGTGGCTGCATATAGTTTTATATCATCCATGTAGAGAAGATGATTTATTCTGTGCTGATTGACTTTCTGATGTTGAAACCAAAATTTGTGTTGTTGAGTGCGTTAGAGAGTGGATTTAAACAAAGGCAGAACCACAGTGAACTAAGCGAATCACCCTGGAAGATACCGCGTCGTATGAGTAGCTCCTCTGTTTGGATATGGCCGTCCTGAGTTTTAAGATGTATGTTGGTTCGCCATGTCTCCATGGTTCTTGTAAGGAACTGGCGAAGGACTGGATTAATTTTGTATATTTGAAGAGTTTTCGTTAGCCAGCTATGGGGTACAGAGTCAAAAGCCTTTTTATAATCGATGAAGCAGGTATGAAGATTTCTGTGTTCTTTCCTGGTTTGCTCCGTGATCACACTATCAATTATGAGTTGTTCTTTGCAGCCCTGGCTTTGTTTTCTACATCCTTTTTGCTCTTCAGTCAATATGTTGTTTTGGATGAGGTGTTGTTCAATCCTATTGCCTATTGTTGCGGTGATGATCTTGTACAAGGTTGGGAGACAAGTGATCGGGCGGTAATTGGCAGGGTTTCTGGTATCTCCGTTTTTTGGTTTTATATAAGTTATTCCTTGTGTGAGGAATTTTATTTATTATTATATGTCAAAAAACAAAAAGTGCAGCCCGGGCTCCGACACACCGAGCTGCTGTTCCATTACCCAATGGCTACTCCTCACACCGTGAGGTGAGCAATCACTGGGTCCGCGAATCGTGCGCCCTAAGTAGACGAAAGGACCCAAGGATGACTGCCTTCTGCATTCTGGCGGCTAAGATCTGCGCCGCCGCACGGCACACCGGTATTTTGCGCAGTGCAGAGAGCAGCGCATTCCTCATTCCACCTAGGGATCCAATGACCATAACCAGCAGACTTACACTGTAGTCTGGCCAGAGCCTGCGAAGTTGTCCGAGCAACTCCTGATATTTGGTCCGCTTTTCCTCCTCCTTAGAGACGATGTTCACCTCGGCAGGCGCCGAAAACTCAATAACGAACATCGTCTTCTGTTGGTGGTCGAGAAGGACTATGTCGGACTTGTTTGCCTGTACAAGCTCGAGCGTGGGGAACGAGTAATTCCAGTAAATCCGGCATCTCTCGTTCCCCACAACGGACCCTATATCCCCTGGAGCGTATGGCAGCACCGGTGCCTCATCGATACCGTATGAGTACCTTAAATGATAGTAGAGCACTCGTAGAGCCGCGTTGTGCCGATGGACGTAAGCCGTCCCAGCGTACGTCTTACACGCCGACAAGAGATGCATAAGCGTCTCTGGCGCCTGTCGGCAAGCTCTACAATGGGTGTCGGGTACATCTACACCCATAACCCTTTTACGGTACATCAAGGTGTTGAAGACACCGTCTTGGCAAGCCATTATAAAGCCCTCAGTCTCCGACTTCAACCCACTAGACCTTAGGAAAGAGAAGGTCAACTGCTCAGACAAGCCATGCTCTTCTAGATGTTTGTAGAAGATTCCATGCATTGGCTTACCTTTATGAAGTCTTAAGAGAAAGTCGACTTCGGCGGTTTTAATGTGGGATTTTAATTCTGCGGGAGCAAATTCCGTAATGGACTGCTGACACCTCCGCTTGAAGTCGAGTGTGAGGCTGAGCTCCTCCGCTGCTCGTTTCGCTGCGCTAAAAAGAAAGGCTCCTTTTCCCGCATTCTCGTGCTCTCGCACAAAGCGGATCAGGGGATCGGCGCTGTACCTTACATAGCAGGCAGTGGCCAGTACTACTCTGTTGTGCAGACGCTCCAAACTCAATAGTCCACGCCCTCCCAGGTGTCGCGGGAGGTATATTCGCGGGACAGAGGACTTAGGATGCAGGCTTCTCTCCATATTCATCCTTTTGCGGGTCTTCGTGTCGATTTCCTTCAGCTCGTTCACTTTCCAGTGTATAGCGCCAAAGGTGTATAATAACAATGGGACCGCAAGCATGTTTGTGGCAGCGATTTTGTTCTTGCCGGACAGTTCTGACGACCAGATCTGCCGGAGTCGGTGCAAATACTTGCGGCGGAGACACTCTTTAACCAATGTTGCCTCTTGGACATGACGCTGCGCCACTCCAAGATAGGTATAAGTATCTCCGGCATGCAGTTGTCGCAAGATGCTCCCATCAACGAGCTGTTCCTCATCTCCACTATCTCCGCTTCGTCCTTTCTTGAGATGAACCAATGCACACTTGTCTGTCCCGAACTCCATTCCGATAGCATGACTGTACTCCTGCACCACCCTCAGCGATTGTTTAAGTTCGCGTTGGCCGGAGGCATAAAGTTTTAGGTCATCCATATAAAACAGATGGGTGACCTTGTGCCTCCGGTTACTGGGCGTGCCACAGCTGTATCCTTTAGTATTTCTCAGCGCTATGGACAGAGGCAAAAGTGAGATGCAAAAGAGCAAGGGTCTCAAGGAGTCTCCTTGGAAGACACCTCTTTTCAATGACACCAACTCTGTCTGAACCCGAGTTTCACCTGATGTTATGGTGAACCGGGTCTTCCAGAGTGGCATCGGTTGTTTGATGCATCCCACTATCTGATTATCCACCGAAAGACATTCCAACAGCCGCACAATGAGGTCATGAGACGTGCTGTCGAATGCCTTGCGATAGTCAATCCAGGCCATAGAAAGGTTTCGCTTGTACTGCACAGAGTCCTGCGTGACACATCGGTCAACCAACAGGTTCTCCTTGCAGCCAGCTACTCCTTTCTTTGACCCTCTCTGTTCGAGAAATGCAGAAATACAGGATTCACAGCTTGAAGGATACGCATGTACAAGATTCTGGTGAAGAGCTTGTAACACGCGTTCAGACATGTTATTGGCCTGTAGTTTCTGGGATCAGACAAATCTCCGGTCTTCGGCAGAAGCACGGTTCGACCCTCGACAAACCAAGCCGGAATTGGCTGCTCCTGATTTAGCCACGAGTTAAAAACTCTAGCTAAATTCCGGTGACAACTGGGAAATTTTTTCCACCAGTAGGTGTTTATGCCATCTGGGCCAGGAGCTACGAAATTCTTTGCGCCTCGTAAGGCGTCAAGAATTTCTTCCGTGTTTATCGGGTGACGCAGTACATTCAAGTTAGGAGTCCTCCTACAAACGGACTCGAACTGCGCCAAGGCCGGAGTGTCTGCTGAGAGAGGTTTGGGTTGTTCGTAAATGTCCCTCCAAAAGGCCTCCACGCGATCAGCAGTTGGCGGCTGCTCTATGGCTGGAGGCGGGTGTTGGAAAAGGCGAGAAGGTCTTTCGTAGAACATTCTGTTCTGCTCCAGACCTCTCGCCCGCGCCACCAACGATCGCTTAGCAGCGATTAGCATCCGTATCCTGTCAAGACAGTGTTGCTTGACAACAACCAGTACCGCTTGACTGAGTGTATGATGGTCGCGCCTCAACCCGTAGGCTATCTGGCGCACTCGGCACGTAAAAGGCTTCCCAGCCGCTCTATATTCCATCACACACTGGATACGGGATGCTTCCTGGCGAGCCAACTGGATTTTCGCTTCCATTTGGCGCACCCGGCTCTGTGCTCTCTCAACAGGAGAGTCTCTCACTCTCCCCTGTCTAGCTAGCCTCAGAGCCGCAGCGTAAATTTCGCAATTGATGCTCCAAATGTCAGAGGCCTCCGATAGACGTTCACCCACAACCTCATCCTCTCTCTTTAAATCTGCCAGCTTCAAGGACCTTCCGTTGTTATGCAAGGCCCTTCGGTCTCTGAAATCCCCAGGTGAGATGACTTGGTCGATTTCCCTCTCAGCGGGCCTTACCGGTGAACTTTCAGCCTGGTTAACAGGCCTTCCGTCCGCCGAAGGGGCAGGCTGAGCTGGAGCACGAACATATCCCTGCCTCCGGAGGTACGATACATAATCTCGCAAATTCTGAGAGGTAAGCGTGCTATGCTCTGGGTGCATTTCATACCACCTCTCATACATGCGGGACATGTATCCCCTACGGCGCGGGCTACTGCTCTCGTAGCAGCTCAGTAGGTCATCCCTGAGCTCCGTCGTCCACCTAAAGCGGTCCATGTCATTGCGGGGGTCGTCAACAGGGCAATTCGAAGCACCGCCACCTTACCCAACGCCGGCTTCCGAAACCGGCTCGGTGTGGGTGCTTTTCTTCCGGGGTGGTCGAACCCGAAGATAGGGCCCGTCAGGCGGTTGGCCTTAGGGCCCCCAGACGACATTTCCGGAGGCAGCCGTCCAAATTGCCTCCTGAGGATGCACCTGCAAAGGTTGCCGGCTGGATTACATCCTTGGGCTTCGGTATACCCTGCGGTGTCGCAACGCACCGGATAGCCTACGGATGTTGGGTGGCTTCCTGCGGGTGTATTATCAGCCGCCCCTAACATGGAGTCAGACGCTGTCGGAGTACCGCTCCTCACATGGAGATCCGTCGTGTCCTAATTGTTGAGGAATAGCCGATCCTCTGGATGCAGACGCTATTCCACCGTGCTAGTTTTGGTCCGCCCCGGGTATTTGATTTCCCCGGTACCACCCATATCTGGGAGGCGTTCCCCTATCCGCCACCTTGGGGAGGCGCCACTGCCTCCTATTATTATTATTATACCTATCCCGTTGCATCCACGATAGTACGTAGAATAATTTTTGATTGACATCTTTGTAGAATGACTGCGTCGAGGACTGTGTTTGATTTACTGGCAAAGCTCCAAAGTTCAGTTCCATATGTCCATATTGGTTTGATAACTGTTTTGTAGATGATCAATTTATGTTTCATAGGTTGATGTTATTTTCGACCTAGCAACAGGTTGATTTCTTTGACTATTTGTTCAATTTGTTCATTATAGGTATTCTCCAATTCAATCTTTTTATCAAAGTAAAGATATTTGAATACTTCTGCTTGTGGTATATCGCTTTCTTGAGAATAAATGTTATCAGCGACGATTTAGAATCCTTAGATGTCCATCAAGTTCATTTGGAGCAATTCGTCTTCATTGCGTTGGTTACAAATATTGCAGTGTCATCTGCGAATGTGCCTGTTGTTGTGGCGTTGGACATGAGTATGTCAGATCTATACAGTATATAAGGAGCAAAGATACTACCCTAGAAGACACCTGATAGTACCCGCACAACAAAAGTATATTCAATGTACATACAGTAGATATCAAATCAATGGATATGTATATCCACAAATGGAGCAAGAATGTCCAATGGATGTCAAATAGACATCAAAAAAATATACATTTCATGTACGTTTGTCGCGAACTTTCACATCCATGGCATATCCATATAATGTACATATGTACATATGTACGTCTATGTAAATTAAATGTATATTAATGTACTTTTATTCAATGCACATCCATAGTGTATGAAAGTTAAATGTAGCTGAGGCAGAAAGACAAACAAACTTTATACTTTCATTATGTATTGTTGTTGATTCAATTTCTAGTTACAATAATAATACTTGGCAAAATCGATTACTGGGATTGTCGTCTCTTTCCTGTTGAGTGGCATGTCTAAAATCACAAAGAAATCAAGGTTACAAAATTTTGTAGGTGGTTTGTTCCGCTTACGACTTACCGTCAAACGCTGGATGGATGGAGTGTTATCAGTAGCCAGTAGATAAGTAACATTGCACAATAGTTCACGCGATCAGTTAATCAGGCACAACCAGCACCAGCACTCTCACGCTAACTACGACGAAGGACAGGAATGACGGAATGGCTAGAAATCAGCAATGGCGGCACTAGTTGTCCTTCGCGCTGGCGTAAACTGTATATATGATACATAGACCAACATCTTATGTATATTAACATATGGATATATTTACGTGAATATACATAGTATATTACACTAGTATATCTCATTTTTCATGTACATCTAACGTCTTGTGAATATTCAAAATATACATGTTCAAACTGGAATATCTAATGTACATTCTGTGGATGTACATATCCATATAGGGTATGAGATAGCAGCAAGAGGTGGCATCGTTTATGTAAAATTATACATAGCAACGGATCATCATACTTACTTGACGAATTTCAGTTAAGACATGCTCTTCATAATGTAAACATCAGGAATATATCCATTTTGCACATGCCTCATCACAGTGCTGTTATGACCATAAAAGGCTTTCCATTTAATACTCTGATATATCACATCCATTTGAAACGAGTAGCATCTGTTTGCGGGCTCAAAACCCTCTCTACCACTTCGCCAGCAGTCTTAGTATTAGAGTACATTTTATTCCTACTCTACCACCTTATAACTTAAGTCTTACCTGTTTCAATACGCTTTTGTATGTAGTAGCTTGTATTATTTTATTAGCTATGAGCCTTTCCAGCATTTTTAAACGAATAAGAGATCCAATGGGTCCCATTGTAGTATAGTAGCCATTATCTAATGATCAAATTGTAAAATTGAAAGAACAAACCTACACTGTTTCGATTAGATTTGAAGCCTTTGCCAAGTTAGTAAAATATAAATTGTACGTGGTCGAAATCTCCAATACTTCGCAGATCTGTTTTACGTTGTCCTAACATAAATATCAACTGAGTCTCAAGAAGGTACAAAGGTGTGGTGTCGAAGACTCGATGGCAAGATTACTAACTTTCACGGAAGATAACAAAATCGGCAGAGGTCCAATTTGGAAGACGGTTCAATATGGGCAACCGCAGGATTATAGGGTGGTCCAATAAGCGCGCGGTGCTCTCTAGCGGCCAGATCGTTTAAATTAGACGAAAATGTTTTAAATAAATACGATTCGTTTCAAATGCTCTAGATTAAGAAAATAATTTCAAAGATGGGGGACTTCCGGATATACCGGAAGTAGGCAGCAACTTGCTTATTTAAATAGAACAGCCTGTATATTATTACGTTTTTGAATTCAGCATCGATTTTTAAGTCTAGTTTGTTAAGAATAGTTTATGTGTATAAAGCCTATTTTCGGAGTCATTCAGCAATTTTTACAGAATTTGATGTTTGTAGTACTTTAGAGAAAAGTTAATATCTCGGAAACTAAATGCGATAGAAAGGTGCAGCCTTCAGTTTTGAAACAAGCAGGAAATGTACTTGTGTGTCAGTATGATCATTGTTTTTAAGTAATATTAGATCAATAGACTAGCAATTTTCAAATTTGAAAAGTTAAAAACGTTAAAAGCTTTTGTTTTGAAATGGGATGGTATGGTGAGTTTCGCATCAGTAGATGCAAAATAAATTCTCTTTCACTTTTATCTAAGCACATATGGCCCTACCTTTGATGATTTTCAAGATATTTACAGTTTTTTAATTATGACGTAGGAATTGGAAAAATAGTAGGAGGCGTGGCTCGCAGACGAAACAATTGGCAGAAAACCTTTCATCCAAAGTGTTTCGGCCTCTAATATTAAAATATGCTTTCGCGCCATCTAACTGTAACCACATTATTCTTAAAAACTCCAGTGTTAAATGTTCCAACAGGTTTTCGAAATTTTCATTTAGAAAATTTTGGAATACATTAGTTTATTAAGCGGTTTCCAGTAATACCACCTCAAAATTTGGATTTACGTCGGCGTAAAATATGAGAGAAGGAAACCTGTAGTTAATAAGAGTTTGACGTTCTCGCAATTGTAGTTGAAGATTCGCATAGCTGTACTACGGCAGAAATTAGTCGCTATTTGGGCATTGGTCAAACATCTGTGAACATTATCTTAACGGAGTATCTACATGTAGCATCCTTATCACGTGCAGCTAAATCAAGCAGCTGACATACAACACTTTGAAAACTGAATGAATTTCTGTAACTGGGGTCGTGCTTGGGTCCAAGAAGATGCACTCCTTTTTAAGTGTGTTGTATACGAATGAAGCTACATTGCTTATAAAATTCTTTCATTTTCTTTCTTACGAAATGTAGCTTCAGCGTTATCATTGACGGCCATGTAAACTGGCATAATTTACATTTTCATACCGACGTAAATCCAAATTTTGAGAGGTTTGTTGACAACCAGCATGAAGTCTAAGCTTTTCGGGTGGTATTATTGGAAACCGCATATTAAACTAATGTTTTCGAAAATTTTCATTTAGAAAATTGGTGGATAATTCACCACTGGAGTCTTTAAGAATAATGTGGTTAAAGATAGATGGAGCGAAAGCACATTTCAGTATTAGAGGCCGAAACACTTCGGATGAAAGGTTTCCTGCCAATTGTTTCGTCTGTAAGCCACGCCACCTACGATTCTCCCAACTGCGACGCCATAATTACAAAACCGTAAATATCTTGAAAACCATCAAAGATAGAACCACATGTGTCTAAATAAAAGCGAAAGAGAATTTAATTTCGCATCCACTGATGTGAATTTTATCATACCATCCCATTTGAAAAAAAGAAGTTTTTAACTTTTCAAATTTGAAAATAGCTAGTCTATTGGTTCAATATTCTTTTGAAACAATTATTTTACTGAAAAACAAAAAGATTTCTTGCTTGTTTCAAAACCGAAGACCGTATCCTTCTATCACGTTTAGTTTTCGAGATACTAACTTTTTGGTAAAGTACTACAAACGTCGAGTTTTGTAAAAATTGTTGAATAACTCTGAAAATAGGCTTCGTAGATATAAACTATGGTTCACAAACTGGACCTAAAAATCGATGCTAAATTCAAAAACGTAATAATATACAGGATGTTCCATTTAAAATAAGGAAGTTGATTCCTACTTCCGGTATATCCGGAAGGCCGCTATCTTTGAAATTATTTTCTGGATGTAGAGCATTTGAAAAGAAACATTTATTATTTAACACATTTTCGTCTAAATCAAACAGTGTGGCCACTAGAGAGCACCGCGCGCTTATTGGACCACCTTGTATTATTTATGTATAAAATTATTCCACAGATATAAAATTTAAGTTATTCAGCGCAATTTAGAGCATTTTTGGAATACAATAAATTTTTGAGTTTCTTAATCCCCCACCATCCCAATTTCACCACCTTTTAAAAGCACATCGAAAACGGTCAGGCGCTCCTAAAAGGCTAAAAAAAGATTTGGGGGGTGCCTGATAATTTTTTGTTTTTTCAACAACTTCTCCGCGCCAACGTACCGATTTTCAAAATTATAGCAGCATTACCTACTAAGGCTCGACAGCAAATCGCTACCCAAATTTTATTGCAACTCAAGCAGCGGCTACTGATATTAAGCGGTTAGAAGAACGCCAATAGACAGAAAGATCATCAAACAGACCCAGAGAAATGAGTGACGTAGATTTCCGTTATGTAGATACCATAAAGCTCCCAAAAAATATTATCTTAAAATTTTTGCTATCACAGTACTCCTCTCACCTATCGATGTGGGAAGTAAGTAAGCATATTTAATTGCCATCAGAATACTGGCGCGTATTTTGAAAAATTCCTGGAAAGTATCGATCATCAGGCTCCTCGATTTCATTTTTCTTGTGCCTGAAAGTTTCTTACATCTTTCAGCTCATAAACGGAAACTTCGCGGAAAAGTTTCCGTCCGTAGCATTTCCCTTATCGCCTAGTGCTTGAGCATCCCAGAAATTAATTACCAATTACGGCCGTATGACATGATTAAAAGGAAGACTTCATACTTCAGCTTTGATCTGACTCCAGTTATCGGAAAAATGTTGGGAAAAATAAACATCTTAATTTAAACTTTACAGCTTTCTCAGATTTCTTAGCCCGGCTGTATAAATATTCAATTTCTTCTAGGAAGAGTTTAATTTTTCATCCTGCCACGTGCATCTAAACACCTTCACTTAGATTAAAGATTAATCCTAGTGTAACAGGAAATGGAAATTAGGCTGGCAGCCTAAAGGTAGGCTTATATCATTAACGTAAGGGTAATTGGCAGATAAGGGGGAGAGACGGTTGGCTTATCAAGGTTGGATGAATCCTTCACTCTTACCATTCCCAGTATCGAGGAGTTGAGAAGAGGGGGGATTCAGTTCCCCGAAGAGGCATTGGTATGCTTCACGGATGGCTCCCGTCTAGCTAGAGGACAGACCAGACGAGCAGAGATATATCTAGAAATTCGACGAGTACGGGAGTATGAGCACCAGGACTTTCGGAGCAGAAGTATATACAGTACTCTCTGCTGCATGCAATGAAGAGGTGAGGAAGGGCACAGAGCAGAAGGTTAACATCTGCTCTGACAGTTAGGCGCACTGAAAGCCATGTGTAGGCCAGAAGCAGGCCACCCCTGGTTTAGAAGTGGACGAAGAGACTGGAAGAGCTGGCGAGGCAGGAAGAAGTTACCTTGATGTGGGTCCCGGATTATACGAGGGTTCCTGGTAATGAGGAGGCCGCTAGGCTTTCCAGAATCGGCACTGAAGGGCAGTTCGTTGACCTGGAGCCTATTATAGGATTAGGTAGGCAGCAGGTAACTTCAGCTCTCAAAAAGTGGGTAAACGATACAATAGATGAACCGTGAGGTCAAAGTGAGGGATGCAAACAAGCCAAGGATTTTATAGTAGGGTTGAACATATCTAGATCGCCATGGCTACGGAACCAAGGCCAATGGGTAATTAGAAACCTCGTGGGAGCTCTGACGGGGTACCGCAGGCTCAGGCAGCATCTATCACTATTAGGAACTGAAGACCACTTTCTTGCGGAATTTCACTTGCTAGGCGAACTGAAATACGAGATCTTTGGATACGATAGACTCCGGTCAGAGATCGGGAAGATTTGGCAGGGATAGGAAGGCAGGGAGGGGTGATATTCGGGGATGGCAAAAAGGGTCTCCTGGGGCCTACTTGCCAGGCGAGACCGCCCCACAGCTACTACTACTATACCATTGAGGTCCACATGTAGCACACGTAGGTCACAGCGAAAGTCCAACTCATGCCCTGGACACTCTTTTAGTTCCTACCGCAGTCACGGGTAGCGCTGGAACTAGTTTGTGAATGACACTTGTCAGCCTCTTGACAGCCTAAGTAACCTTATAACCTTTTAACTGGCGTTTTGCAATGAAATGTAAACTTGGCCTTTTGTGTATTTAGCATCCATTGTGATTTTTTCGGCATTGTTTTTAGCTTTTCCCTTGGATTATTTCATTATCTACCCTTTTCCCTTACAGTTTCCAATTATAATGGTATCGCAGTGCTGCGTGAAAAACTATTCTTTTAAGAACAAAATATTCATAGGTTCCCTAAGGATCCTGAGGTGAGTACCTATATCAAATATTTAACTTGTCGTTTTGCAGTATCCATAATGTAAGCAATGGCCTATGGTTTGAGCTTGAGTATGTGAAAACTGTAATAAAAATCACCTTACTAATTCTTACTATTGATGTTAGCTGTGCAAAATGTGGGTGAAAGCTACCGGTCGTGTGGATCTTCAAGAGAAGAGCGTTACCACTTTGAAGAACAACTTTGTGATATGTGATGCCCATTTCGATGATGATTCCAAATTTGAAGCCCTCCGCAACAGAACAAACCTCACGAATATTATTTAAAACACAAAGCAAAAAATATTGCTATAAGAAGGATGAAACAACATAATGACCAATGAAAGCTATTACCTCAAAACCATATTTTTCGTTTCCAAAACGATTTTTCTAAGCCCATATTTTTCAACAAAAATTTCTTGTATTCTCTGTTAACCATCATAACTATTTTAATATTTGTAGGATAGATAATGTTAAATTGGTTAGCTATACAGGCTATATATTTTATGTCCAGCATCTGTGTCAATTACTATTCTAGGCGTTCTAGTTTAGTGTATTACTTTATGACTGGTATGTGTGTGGCAAAATAATTGCAAAATAAAATACTGCAAACACTTCAGAGGTTTTTTTTCATAAAAACAATTAAAAACTTGGAATAGCATACCTGCAAGTGATAGGTCTGAAATTTAAATTTCCCACTAACGTAGCTGTCAAGACGATCTGCGGCAGTGGCGACATTTGTGACTGCGGTAAGAACTAATAGTGAATATATGTTGTAGTGTCCCATCTTCTTAACCCAACCTATTCTGATTATCTGTGGTCCAACTTATGTCTAGTTCGACAGAATAATTTAAAGTTGACAGTTACTTCTATTCATTTTTGCGAGTTTTGAAAATTACCTCCCTGTCTGGATGAATTTGACACATGAACATTTTTGTGTTATTTATATTCATCATAACGACTCGCAAAATAGTATCTCTCCGAGACAATCTATTTAGAGACTTCGTGCTGGATTTGGTAATGAAGCCTAATCTTTGAGGACTGTACTGCAAATTCAGCGATTTAAGATTTTAAAACCTTTCTCTCAGTGACAGTGAAAATAATGCCGCTGTTCTCCAGATGCTTTAGGATGTTAACTGACTCATGTACAGAATTATTTGGAGTGCTCTAGGGATTGGAATAACCATAACTCAAAAGGTCTCATATGGCCCTCTCGGAGTCAGGAAAGTTTGTTCTCGTTGGGTTCCCCATAATTTGTCAAAAGTCCAAAAGCAACATAGTGTTGAACGGTGCCAGCGAACGTTCAAGAAATAAGGTTAATTTAGATCTGAAGGAATGTAGGATGTTAGTCGTATTGTATCAAAACCGGCTAAATCCCTGGAACAAGGTTTTACAGGGAACATGAAACATGAAGAATTGTTTAAGCCTATGTTTATGCGCAAAAATCTATACCCATTAGGGATATAATAGTAGTTAATGTGACAATATGTTCCCATATTATTAGAACTTACTCACATCTGTAGTTTTATATTAATAATTTTTTTTAATGTAGTTAGCCGGTTTTGAAACTAATCTTGGATTTAGTCGCCTTTGAAGTTGACCCGTATGGAGACGCTTTTGAAATAGAAAGTGGAAAAATGGGACTTAATACAATATTTTACTATTCAAATATAATATATTATATTATAAAAAGCAACGAATGATGGGTATTTGCATTTAAACCCAAATCTAAACGCCATTTGACTAAATAGGGGTTTCCAGTGAAAGTGAAGCAGTATCGAAGTGTCGGCAAATAATCATTCCATGTTTTTTTATGGAGAATGTGCAATTGGTTACCTCGATTCCTTTTGAGGATCAACGAATAGTGAATGCTCAGTGGCACGTCACAGTTTATTTACCTTAGGTACTTTAGGGACATACTATCTTTAAATTTTGCTAAACCGTTCATTTTAACACCTACTATATTTTTTGTTGTTGTTAGCTTAACTTATTTGTTGCGCAATGTATTCCTATGGGTACTAAATAAGTTGCTGTGACAAAAAAAATACGATTTTCCACAGTCCCAAAAACTACTCAACCTAATAAAAGGCAGTGTACCAACGGAAAAAAACTAATAGGGCTAATACCTCTATCGGCATTGATTTACACATACACTATTGGTTCGAGTGCTTCCTTTGGGGGTACATCAAGAAAATTATTTCCACCATACCCAAAGTATGCTCAACAATATCACAATCCTTATTTGAAACATACTGATAAAAAATCAGAAATTCTTGTATTATAAAGAAGTATAAGTTTGCTCTTCGTTTTTGCTTAAAAAGTTCTACATTTTATGTGCTTTCTAGCGGTCTGTAGACGCGAATCAGCTTTAAGTCCTATTCCCCGCCATTGGACAGCTGAAGTGAGACAGAGCATTGTGACAGTGTGTAATTAAGCGACTATTTTATGTTCGTCGGCGGTAACAGAACCATCCGTCGCGTCATCTGCAATTCCGAACTCACAGAAAAAGTTAGCATAAATAGAGATCCTTAATTTAAACTTTAGCGAGTCCAGAGTTTGTGTAAATATTTTAGCCTCGATTAAGAACGCCTGGACTCTCATCTCGGCTTCCGGCATAGTCTTAAATAGTTCATTAAAAACTGTAAGTCCACGCGCTGGTGTAACTGGAAACTTCGCCGTCGTCCTGCTCCTTTTCGTAATTTGTCCCTGGCTCTAATTTTCTCTTCAGTTTTATTTTAACCATCTGAATTCGTTCCGCGTCACCGGATTAACACCCTCTGATGCCAGAATTAATTTTCTTCTTGCTCGGTAGTTAGGCGGAAAAGTTTTTGCTGCAAGGCCAACCGAACAGATTGGGCGAGGTAAAACGAACAGAATATGTTCACTAGCGCTGCCACAGAGTTGCCAGGTTGGGCTGCATTTTTAGAAATTAGAGTAGCATTTTTGGTCTTTTAATGACAAAGCTTAATAGAAGGAGCACTCTCGCACCCGGAATTTTTTTTTGTAACTGAGCAGACCGCGTAGGCAGAGCCTAAATACCAGAGTACCGCGGCTGCTGTGAAAGGGTTATGTTAGGGGAAGTTTATTAACTCGGGATTTGAATGGGCCAATACCCGCAGGCCTGATAAGTACATCTTCTGGCAGTCCATTCCAAGCCTTGGACACCCTGGGAATAAATGTGCGGTTGTACCGCTCAGTTCTTGATGTATGAAGAACGACCGTCTTAGGATGAGATGCAGCGATCGCACGGATACATCTGATAGGAGAGGTGAGCGGCGGAACGATAGAGGATAGCTCAGAGGCGCAGATTCCGTTGGAATATCGATAGAAGAGTGAGAGGTCACCAACAACACGCTGGTGAGAAAGTGGCTCGAGGTGGCGCGTTAAGGCCGGGTGGCCAATTAGTCGAATTGCCCTTCTCTGGACGGCATCTAGTATAGACAGGGTAGTAGGGGCAGCAGCTCCCCAGACATGAAAGCAATACTTTAGACAAAGTCTTATCTGGGCTTTATATAGCGTGAGAAGGTTACATGGTGAGAAATACTTTCTAGGTAGGTACCCAAGCTTTCTACCAGCAGCTGTTGCAATTGACGCGACGTGTTCGTCCCAGATCAGATTTTCTGTAATGTTGACTCCTAATAGCTTGAATGAGTGACTCCTTGGCAGAGCCTGGTTGTTCATTAGAACCTGGTGTTGGCTTGGGCACTTCTTGTTTGATAGCGTACAATACTGGGTCTTGGAGGCATTAAATTTAGCCATATTCTTAAGCCCCCAAGCGGCAATGGTATCGAGATCCTTTGAAAGTAAAGCTGCCACTGCCAGTCTTCTGCGTTCCAGCTCGACCACAGGGATCGGTCTATTGCTCATCATGCTTGCATGCAGCGTGCAGTATACTGTTGTCCGCAAAACTTTGGAGGGGGTTTGTGGTGCTAGAGAGTAGATCATTAATCTGAAGCAGAAACAATGTCGGAGCCAATACCGATCCCTGCGGAACCCTAGCATTGATGCTATGGAAATAAAAGGAAAAGCCGTCTACCACGACAGAGATTATCCGACCTGAGATGAAGTCTGCGAGCCAACGCAAAGTTTAACAGGGAGCCCATAAGACGGGAACTTGTTTAGGAGAGCTACATGCCACAGTTGACCGAATGCCTTTGAAATATCGAGAGCAACGACGTGAGCCTCGCCAAATGACTGATGATGAGTTTGCTCCACACATGTTTGACGTAAGTCAGGAGATCTCCAGTTGATCTTTGGTGGCGGAATCCATATTCTCTGTCGTTGATTAAGTGATGGAGCTCTAGGTATTTAATGAGCTCTTGGTTGACGCATTTCTCCATCACTTTACTGATCACAGAAAGCAGAGCTATAGATCTGTAGTTGGTCGGATCAATTATGGATCCCTTTTTTGGCACCGACTGGATGCAAGCTGTTTTCCAACCTTTTGGGAAAATGCCGAAATCGTAAGACATCCGAAAGAGGCGGATAAATATGGGAGCGAGCTCCGGTGCGGAAGAAAATCTAGGCGCTCCGACTTTGTTTCAGCTTGAGTCCTCTGATGTCATATTCAAACCCACCCGACATGTCACGAAGGCCCAACCGGTTAAAACCCGTTCCCTCTTTTCCTACCTCTGTTCAATCTCTATTTGCATTGGGCATCACCGTGAATGATGTTATTCGCAGTGCAAAATGAAGTAAGTATGTTCTTCTTTCCTTCGACTCCTTGCTGCATGTGTCTACGTTATCTGTCACGTTCCTGTTCGATTTTAAACTGCCTTGTAAAACTTTAGATCCTTGTTCACCATAGACACCATGGTCTCAAGTGATCGGCTCCTCAAGCAGATTCGCTCTCGTAAACTGCTTGTAACATGACCATCTGTCGCACTCAAGCAGAGCCCTATCATGTTTCTATATACCCGAAAGGAACCGTGGCCCGACAACGCCTGTATTAGGTAATAGCAGGTTTCTCTGTGTTTACACTCTGCCTATTTTAGTATGTCTGGAATCAGGTGCTTAGTCCATTGCGCCACCTCCGTTGTACTGGACGAGATCACCTGCCACCCGTCCATTGTTTCCTGCCTAGCGGTGGTAGCATAGTAGTAGTAGCAGTAGTTGTTATTTTTCAATCACTATAACTGAAATATGATGTGCTGCCGTAGAGGACAATAACAGCAACAGTTTTACTTATAATACGAATCAATGCACTTACACGTTTTCTGGTATTATTGTTATTACACAACGTGAGGTTATAATAGCTCTATGCCCAAATACCCACTCCAGCATCACAGATCCTTCCATTAGTTTGTATAGTTTCTCTGCTGGTCCTTGTGCCAAGTTAAAGTCTATTGGCTTTGGCCTAGGCTTCCCAAAGGATTGGTTTTTCTTAAGATCTAGCCCTTCGCACCTATAAAACACAAGGAAGGCTGCCTATATCGCTCTACCACATAGTCTCAAGCCAAGGTCTCCATCTTATGACCTCATTCCTTTCAGGTGTTCCACCAGTCCGCAATTTAAGAAGGCCGGTTGTTACACGAAGCTCAGTCCTATTCAAAGAAAGTGTTCCTACAGCTATTTTCTGGCGTGGGATTGGATTAATGTCTAACCATGTCTAAATCGAGGCATAAAGCCCAATATCCTTTAAACTAGAACGTCACCCGTACAACACAACAACACTGGAAATAAACATTCACCATCGGTATGTAAGGCTGCAAAGTAGGACATCTCCAAACGTAATAAAATATTCTTGCGCAAACTGGAGTAAATTATAACAGTGAAACTTGAGTTACTAAATTGATCTGTAAAACAGGACAGTCATCTAAATTGTCACTCTACAGCCTTTGGATGTTCGAAAAAGGCTCTTTAAAGAATCAAAGGAAGAAATGGTAAGTAAGCTACTGAGCAAATATTTGTTTTCGTTGTTAATTTTTGTTATACTAGTGCATCTTTTTACTTATGTATTTCTATGAAACCTGCCTATTTCTGTGTTATAGCTGAGAGACTAAAAAGAACATTCATTGTTTAATTTAGACGGTATAACGGTCCATGTTACATTATTTTATTATTATGTTCTATTAGTGTTTTTTGAGAAAAGATATCAAGATGTTTGAAGTGCTTTTTTTATTTTCACTGAAACGCAAACGAGGTTACTTCCATTTTAGAGTGCAAATGTAGATCAATCGATTTAAAAAAATCGTGACTTGAAAAAAACCTTTATGGGTGTCTTATTGTGGCTCGGCAAATTCAATAATAATAATAATTTTAATGAATCTGATCCGCAAAAACTTGAATTATACTTTATTTGTGGAAGCTGCAGAGCTTTTCCTCAATTATCTCAAAAAATAAGAAGTAACGTTATCCGATTTTCATACTAGGTAATTTTGTTCATATTATGTAAGCGGCGAAAAATTCTTCAGCTTCAATAAAATACCATACTGAACAGTTAATGTCCAGCCTAATGAACCTGAAGCTGTAGCATTAATAATCTCTAAGTGGAGTTGCAATATATCACATTTTCTCTTAAAAAACTTCGAAATTCGCTTCACAGCTGAAATCCGTTTCAGAATTCGTCATTTCCCGTACTATTTGCCACCGGATTTATTACTTAACTGGATCCAATAACACGTTCGAATTCAATTAATTTCGTTTGAAGAATTGTTGGAGAGAAACGAGAGAGGTAACTCGCGCGAAACGCGTTTGTTTTAACTGATAAATAATACTGATAGCACCGGCTACCGGTATTGGAAACACTATTCTACGTGACCAGTGGATTTGTTTTAACGTATATATTCCTTTATCTTATGGTTGCACCCTATAGCAGCATTCCCAATCGATTTAGTACGTATGCAATTGCAGCTGAGCTCTACCAATGAGCCTATACCATGATCCCATAGAAATCTATTTGTATTACTTTTCATAAAAGCAAGCGATATTCATAAATAAAATAAATGCAGGGTGGGGCATTTATCTTAAGAGGCCTGGGTATACACATATATATTTGCCATGTTAAAAGACGGATTCCCATTTCGAACAGAACTCACTTGTTTTTCAAACTACATACACAGTATTTCAGAAGGTGATAGTTACGACCATAATGAATGACATCTCAGAGCATTTTTTTTAAGTTTTTTACTATTCAAAAAACTCGCAATGCAAAATCATACATTCTTCAAAAGTCAGTAATTTAACAACCAAACACGATATCAAAACAAGGTCACCGAAGTGACATAGCACCAGCTTTCTTCTTCAGTCTGGTTTTTGAATCATAAAAGGTAATGTAAGGAGCTTCGAAATTCGAACTTCATTTTTATGGCGACCTTTAGACGTTAACTCTTGATCTTTTGACCTTACATTTGGACTTTTAGACTTACCTCCCCTCATCTTAGCCACACATACTGGAAAAAGGGTACAGGCGGCCATGCCTCCTCGCTAATAAGGCGATACGTATTTTCTTGAATTCTCAATTTCGCGCGCTATACCCTAGACCCTTAAGACAAAAATATATCTGGGCTGGAGCCGATTATATCGAAAGAAGTTTGATACAAAGTTGTAGGACATCGAAGTGACATAGCACCAGCTTTCTTCTTCAATCTGCTTTTTGAATCATTACTGTATGTTTGAAGGTAACGGTTCGCTTCGAAATGCAAACTTCATTTTTAAGGCGACCTTTGGACCTTACCTTTGGACCATACCTTTTGATCTTTTCACCTTACGTTTGGACTTTTAGACTTGCCTCCCCTCATCTTAGCCACACATATTGGAGAAAAGGTACAGGCGGCCATGCCTCCTCGCTAACACGAGAATACGTAATATTTTCGTGGATTCTAAATTTCGGCGCGCTAGACCCTTAACACAAAAATATATCTTGGTTGGAGACGATTATATCGAAAGAAGTTTGATACAAAAGAGAGCAGAGACATAGCACCAGTTTTCTTCTTCAATCTGCTCTTTGAATCATCACTGTAAGTTTAAAGGTAGCGTATGGAGCTTCGAAATGCGAACTTCATTTTTGTGTCGACCTTTGGACCTTACCCCTTGACCTTACGTTTGGACTTTTAGACTTACCTCCCCTCATCTTAGCCACACATATTGGAGAAAGGGTACAGGCGGCCATGCCTCCTCGCTAACATGGGAATACGTCTTTTCTTGGATTCTCAATTTCGCGCGCTATATACCCTAGACCCTTAAGACAAAAATATAACGGGGTTGGAGTCGATTAAATAGAAACAAGTTTAATACAAAAGTTGTATGACCTCGAGGGGGCCATTACGTGGACCATACTACGACTTCCGGTTCTGACTGAAAGTAATTTTTGACCGAAAGTGAGTTTCTTTAAACAGAAATACCCATTTCTTATCATGAATATAGATGAGGCAAAATAAGCATATTTTGTTTTTATGAATTTTTTGTTTCAGCCCATATTATTTAGGTCACCGACCGGAAGTATCCATAAACATATGGCGACCTTTAGACGTTAACTCTTGACCTTTTGACCTTACATTTGGACTTTTAGACTTACCTCCCCTCATCTTAGCCACACATACTGGAAAAAGGGTACAGGCGGCCATGCCTCCTCGCTAATAAGGCGATACGTATTTTCTTGAATTCTCAATTTCGCGCGCTATACCCTAGACCCTTAAGACAAAAATATATCTGGGCTGGAGCCGATTATATCGAAAGAAGTTTGATACAAAGTTGTAGGACATCGAAGTGACATAGCACCAGCTTTCTTCTTCAATCTGCTTTTTGAATCATTACTGTATGTTTGAAGGTAACGGTTCGCTTCGAAATTCAAACTTCATTTTTAAGGCGACCTTTGGACCTTACCTTTGGACCTTACCTTTTGATCTTTTCACCTTACGTTTGGACTTTTAGACTTGCCTCCCCTCATCTTAGCCACACATATTGGAGAAAAGGTACAGGCGGCCATGCCTCCTCGCTAACACGAGAATACGTAATATTTTCGTGGATTCTAAATTTCGGCGCGCTAGACCCTTAACACAAAAATATATCTTGGTTGGAGACGATTATATCGAAAGAAGTTTGATACAAAAGAGAGAAGTGACATAGCACCAGTTTTCTTCTTCAATCTGCTCTTTGAATCATTACTGTAAGTTTAAAGGTAGCGTATGGAGCTTCGAAATGCGAACTTCATTTTTGTGTCGACCTTTGGACCTTACCCCTTGACCTTACGTTTGGACTTTTAGACTTACCTCCCCTCATCTTAGCCACACATATTGGAGAAAGGGTACAGGCGGCCATGCCTCCTCGCTAACATGGGAATACGTCTTTTCTTGGATTCTCAATTTCGCGCGCTATATACCCTGGACCCTTAAGACAAAAATATAACGGGGTTGGAGTCGATTAAATAGAAACAAGTTTAATACAAAAGTTGTATGACCTCGAGGGGGCCATTACGTGGACCATACTACGACTTCCGGTTCTGACTGAAAGTAATTTTTGACCGAAAGTGAGTTTCTTTAAACAGAAATACCCATTTCTTATCATGAATATAGATGAGGCAAAATAAGCATATTTTGTTTTTATGAATTTTTTGTTTCAGCCCATATCATTTAGGTCACCGACCGGAAGTATCCATAAACATAAGTCCTCAACAGAAATTAGGCATAAAATATCCGGCATCCAGAATTGGTTAGTTGTTTCCAGTGGAAAACGAAGGCATGTTAGAAATCACGATGCTTCATCCCAAACGTTACTATTCATTCAGGCAGTCTCAGTTTACAGGTAGTGGTAGGTAGCTGCTACATGTATCTGTCAAACGTCGTTATTTCTGGGTAGTCCTAAAAGTATTTAATAGTTCACGTATGAACTAGAAGTCATAATATGGACCATGCAGCGGGCCCCTTTGTTTCCTACAACTTTTGTCTGAAATTTTGTTCGATATAATAGATTCCAACCACAGCAAATGTCTCAAGGTATTGTTTGACCAGGCAGAGAATGCGAGAGACGGATGAGGCGTAAAGGGAGGGGGGAACGGCCCACAGTCGGCCAAGCAGTCATTCAATGGCGAAAGTCTATGGCGTTGCCGGAAGCAGCAGATAATCTCAAATAGTTTTCAACCCTTTTCTTGTTCCCAAATATGTGTACTGTTGTTCTTTAATAACTACATCTTTGCATTGAAAACATTGCAGTACGTGTATTGTCTACATAGAATAGAATATTTTCATCATCATTCAGTAACATTATTTGAAAATACTGAAAATAGCAGATCGTGAACTATACTTCAAGCGGAACAACTGACAACAGCCCTATTTTTCTCCGCATTCTTTTGCCTCGAATTCTTTCCCTTGCCAAACAATAAAATTGCCACCAACCTTGATGCCCATTTTATGGCCAAAATATGGGCTACATCGAAAAACTGATAAGAATAAAAAGTGTTTATTTTGCCATTTTTCAGTGATATTTATGATAGGCAATGGGTATTTCTATTAAAAAAACTCACTTCCGTTCAAAAAAAACGGTACTTCCGATCTGAACCGGAAGTCATAATATAGACCAGCTAATAGCTCTGTCGGTGTCCTACAATTTTTGTTCGAAATTTTTTTGATATAAGCCAGTACAACCCAGATATACGTATGTTTGTTTCAAGATAAATTCTCAACCCGGTATAAATATAAAGACTACAGTAAACCTGAACCCAATACGGCTAATATTATTTAGAAAGTTGTACTGCAAATTTAAATAATCTTGACCCTGCCATAGCACGATCTAAACCAATTATATTCGTTGTTTCCTCATCATATGTAGCTAGAGGCAATGTGGCAACAAAGTTTATTTTTTATAAAAAGCAAATAATAATTGTCAGTCACGAAACAGAACTAATTCAGTTCCCTTATATTGTCGCTTCTGCCAAACAGCATTAGGGGCTTAACCTCCAACTAGCTATAATAAAGGAGACCC
>CATOUR010000529.1:0-36240 GCA_951848785.1 Callosobruchus maculatus
TCCGGGTTGTCGCGCTGCACGGAGGCGAAATCAAGATCCGCGTCAGGACTGGCCGGACGCCATAGAAGACGCCGCACCGCCGCCCAGACCGATGTTCATCGCCGGGCCGCCCAGTACGATCAGCTTCGCGCCAACCACGATCTCGCCCTTCTGCACGTGATCGGCGCGGATGTTACCGATCCCGCCCGCCAGCATGATTGGTTTGTGGTAGCCGCGCAGCTCTTCGCCGTTGTGTGCTGTCCACTTTCTCTTCATAGGTACGGAAGTAACCGTTCAGCGCCGGACGGCCAAATTCGTTGTTGAATGCCCGCGCCGCCCAGAGGGCCTTCGGTCATGATATCCAGCGCGGTCACGATGCGCTCTGGCTTGCCGAAATCCTCTTCCCACGGCTGCTCAAAGCCCGGGATGCGCAGGTTGGAAACGGAAAAACCGACCAGGCCCCGCTTTTGGCTTAGCGCCACGGCCGTTGCCCCTTCATCACGGATTTTCACCGCCGGAACCGGTCGCTGCGCCCGGCCACGGCGAAATTGCCGTCGGGTGGTTATGGGTTTCTACCTTCATCAGGATATGCGCTGGCTCCTGATGGAAGTCATAGCGCCCTGCTTCGCGGTCGGCGAAGAAGCGGCCTACCTCGGAACCTTCCATTACCGCCGCGTTGTCTTTATAGGCAGACAGCACGTGGTCAGGGGTTTGCTCCATGGTGTTTTTGATCATCTTAAACAGCGATTTCGGCTGCTGTTCGCCGTCGATAATCCAGTCGGCGTTGAAGATTTTATGGCGGCAGTGCTCTGAGTTCGCCTGCGCGAACATGTACAGTTCAATATCGTTCGGGTTGCGGTTCAGCTTAACGAACGCATCCTGAAGGTAGTCGATTTCATCTTCTGCGAGCGCCAGACCAAGACGCAGGTTAGCGTCGATCAGCGCCTGACGGCCCTGCCCCAGCAGATCCACGCTCTGTACCGGTGCAGGCTGATGGTGGGCGAACAGCTTCTGCGCATCATCCAGAGAGGCAAACACGCTCTCCATCATACGATCGTGCAGCCCGGCCGCCACGGCCTGCCACTGCGCGTCGCTCAGGGTCGACGCTTCAACATAGTACGCCACGCCGCGCTCCAGACGGTTAATCTGGCTCAGGCCGCAGTTGTGCGCGATATCGGTGGCTTTGGAAGACCAGGGGGAGATGGTGCCCGGACGCGGCGTGGCAAGGATCAGTTTGCCGGTCGGCGTATGGCTGCTCAGGCTTGGGCCATACTTGAGCAGGCGTTCCAGCTGTACGCGCTCCTCTGCATTCAGGGGGGCATTCAGGTCAGCAAAATGGACATACTCAGCGTAAATATTGCTTACCGGAAGGTCGGCCGCCTGAAAACGTGCCAGCAGTTTGTTAATACGGAAGGCAGACAGTGCAGGCGAACCACGCAGAATTTCCATCATAAGTCTCTCGTCTTCGAAGCGCCGGGGCGCTTACAGTGTGCGCAAGGGGGGAAAACGGGCGTCATTATAGAGAATCCTGAGCGCCGACGAAACCGTTTGCGTCGAAATAAAATCAACCTTTATGTTTAACAATAGATGTGACCTGTCTCTCTAATTGGTTGCCAACTGGCGCTACTTTGCGCAAAATGCCGCTCAATCAATGGCAAACCTTCTTCATAACATGACTACAGCACACTGAGGCATCCGGCGTCGCAGAGAATTAACTAATTGAAAAAATTAAAGATTAATTATCTGCTCATCGGCATTGTTACGTTGCTGCTGGCAGTGGCCCTCTGGCCTTCTATCCCCTGGTTCGGCAAAGCCGAAAACCGTATCGCCGCCATTAAGGAGCGGGGGGAGCTGCGCGTCAGTACCCTTTCCTCCCCGCTGATTTACGGCGACATCAACGGCAAAACCATTGGTCTGGACTATGAGCTGGCTCAGCTGTTCGCGGACTACCTGGGCGTGAAGCTGAACGTGACAGTGCGTCAGAACATCAACCAGCTGTTTGACGACCTGGATCATAACCGCGCCGATATCCTCGCCGCCGGGCTGGTTTACAACAGCGAGCGGAGCAAAAACTATCAGCCCGGCCCAACCTACTACTCCGTTTCGCAGCAGGTGGTTTATCGTGTGGGTAGCCTGCGCCCGCGCTCGCTGGCCGACGTCACCGCTCAGCAGTTAACCATCGCCCCCGGTCACGTGGTGATCGACGACCTGCGGGAATTAAAAGAGAAAAAATACCCGAATCTCAGCTGGAAGGTAGACCCGAAGCTGGGCACCAATGCGCTGCTGGAGCAGGTAAAAGATAAGAAGCTGGCCTATACCATTGCTGATTCGGTGGCGATCAGCCTTTTCCAGCGAGTCCACCCTGAAATCGCCGTGGCGCTGGATGTCACCGATGAACAGCCGGTGACCTGGTTTACCCAGCTGGACGACGATCAGACCGTCTCTGCGGCCATGCTCGATTTCTTTAACTCCATCAATGAAGACGGCACCCTGGCGCGCCTGGAAGAGAAATATCTTGGTCACGGGAATGACTTTGACTACGTTGATACCCGCAGCTTCCTGCGCGCGGTGGATAGCGTGCTGCCGGAGCTGCAACCGCTGTTTGAGAAGTACGCCCGGGAAATTGACTGGAAGCTGCTGGCGGCCATTTCGTACCAGGAATCGCACTGGGATGCCCAGGCCACCTCGCCGACGGGCGTGCGCGGCTTGATGATGCTGACCAAAAATACCGCCCAGAGTCTCGGCATCAGCGATCGTACCGATGCGGAACAGAGCATCAGCGGCGGCGCGCAGTACTTACAGGATATGATGGCTAAAGTGCCGGAGACGGTACCGGAAGGGGAACGGATCTGGTTTGCGCTCGCCGCCTATAACATGGGCTACGCGCATATGCTCGACGCGCGAGCGCTGACGGCAAAAACCAAGGGAAATCCGGACAGCTGGTCTGATGTGAAACAGCGTCTGCCGCTGCTCAGCCAGAAACAGTGGTACAAAAAGCTGACGTACGGCTATGCGCGCGGGCACGAAGCCTATGCCTACGTGGAGAACATTCGTAAGTATCAGATAAGCCTGGTGGGATATCTGCTGGAGAAAGAAAAAGAGGCGACAGAAGCGCAGCAGCTGGCTGAAAGCTATCCGGTAGTCGCACCGGATGAGCTTAGTCACCCTGCGGCTTCAATTCTGCCTTTTGTTGCTTTTTCTGCTGCCGACGCATTCGAAAAAAGTCACTTAACAGACCCGAACATTCCGGTGCAAGTACCCCACCGATAGTTTTCACCTGGTGGTTCATTCCCGGGTGTCCAAGCACGTCCATAAGCGAACCGGCGGCCCCGGTCTTTTCATCTCGCGCACCAAACACCAGCGTACCGATTCGGCTGTGCACCATCGCGCCGGAACACATTACGCACGGTTCAAGCGTGACGTACAGGGTAGTATCCAGCAGACGATAGTTTTGCAGCACCAGCCCGCCCTGGCGTAGCGCCATGATTTCGGCATGTGCGGTAGGATCGTGACGGCCAATTGGACGGTTCCACCCTTCGCCAATCACCTGATTGTTATGAACCAGCACCGCACCCACGGGCACTTCGCCCTCTTCCCAGGCGCGCTGAGCCAGCGCCAGCGCATGGCGCATCCAGTATTCATGATTGTGTTCAGGGTTGGACAAGGGCTAATACTCCACTCGAAAAGCGGGCGGCATTATACACACCCTCAATAGATAAGACTATTCGAGTTGCTGAAGTTCACCCAGTGGCGTAACGCGCCAGCGGTGCTGGCAAAAATAGAGCAGCGGGTTGTCCTGCTTGCTGTCGCTGTAGCCGCTGTACAGACGCAGCGGCGTGCCGATGC
This sequence comes from Callosobruchus maculatus, assembly GCA_951848785.1. Taxonomy (NCBI): domain Eukaryota; kingdom Metazoa; phylum Arthropoda; class Insecta; order Coleoptera; family Chrysomelidae; genus Callosobruchus; species Callosobruchus maculatus. The sequence continues at coordinate 3,826 of CATOUR010000529.1, forward strand.
GTTTTTCCAGCTGCACGACTTTTTCATGCCCCAGGCAGCGCATCGTCAGCACCCAGCCGCCGTAACCACGGCCAATCTGCGTGGCGATGAGATTCACGCGCGGTAGCCAGGGCGTGTCAAAGTAGACCTGCTCCACCAGCGTCTGCGGCGAGCCGGTGATTAACCAGATATCGGCGTCGTTTGCGTCGAGGTAGCTGGTGAGGCGCGCCTGTACAACAGGGAACGCGGCCACATGACCGCGAAACCAGCGCGCAAAATCCTGCTCCAGCCGTTTAAGGCGCGCGTCGCTATGGCCAAACGTGCATCCCCAGAGCAACAGGCTCATGGGCCAGCGCGCTGCACGGCCCTTCACCAGCAGCGCGATGCCAATAACGGGTAAGAGGGGCAATACCAGCAACGCGTTAAGGGGCTGGCGCCGCAGCAGGTAGCGCATAAAGGTGCCGAACATATCCTGCTGATGCAGCGTTCCATCCAGATCGAAAAAGACAACGCGACGCTCGTGATTTGCCAAACCTTACTCCTCTGGGTCGTTGAATCCTAACAGCCAGGTAAACAGGAACCCGGCGATCACCGCTACCAGATAGCCTAACAGATAGAGCATCACTTTTCCGGTCACGATGGTTAATGCCAGCGGTAAACCGGAGATCCCAAAGGTGATAACGGTCGCCACTTTCCAGTAGCTGATCAGCGCCCCGCCCACCGCGCCGCCGAGACAGGCCGCCAGGAACGGCTTGCCGAGCGGCAGCGTAACGCCGAAAATGAGCGGCTCGCCGATGCCGAGTAATCCGACCGGCAGCGCCCCTTTAATGACCTTTTTCAGACGCGCGTTGCGGGTTTTCATCAGTACAGCGATAGCCGCGCCCACCTGCCCCACGCCGGCCATCGACAGGATCGGCAGCAGCGCGTTATAGCCGTGCGCCTGCACCAGTTCGACGTGGATCGGCACCAGACCCTGATGCAAACCTGTCAGCACCAGCGGTAAGAAGGTTCCGGAAAGCACCGCCCCCACCAGTAATCCACCGCGATCGATAGCCAGAGACGCGCCGTGGGCGATAGCTTCTGAGATCGTCCCGCCTAACGGCTGCAGCGCCACAATCGCCACGCTGCCGGTAATCAGCGTGGTAAGCAGCGGGTTGAGGATAAGCTCAATGGAGCCGGGCAGGACCGCACGTAGCTTTTTCTCGATCCAGCACATCAGAATCACCACCAGCAGCACGGCAATCACCCCGCCGCGGCCAGGCTGAAGCGCCTCGCCGAACAGCGTAATGTTTGCCAGCTGCGGGCTGGAGAGGATGCCCGCCATCACGCCGCCCATCGCCAGCGAGCCGCCAAACACTTTGGCGGTGTTCACCCCCACCAGGATGTTCATGATGGCAAACACCGCGCTGCCGAATATCGCGAGGATACCCAGCAGGTTTGGGTACTGCGTCGCAAAATCCCCGACGATATCCGGACGCTTGAGGATATTAATGATGCCGGTAATTAAGCCCGAGGCGATAAACGCCGGGATCAGGGGAATAAAGACGTTTGCCAGCTGGCGCAGCGCATCGCTCATGGGGGCTTTATATTTGGCTTTCGCCTGCGCTTTGGTGCGTTCGGCGTCGTCAAAGGGTGCAGACGTTTCGCCGCCCGTCATCAGGGCGCGCATGGCATCAACCACCTGCGCCGCTTTGCCCGGACCGACAATCAGCTGGTGCTGTTGGCCCTGCTTAACGTACCCGCTTACGCCGGAGAGCTGCTTAAGGCGCGCGATATCAAGCTTTTCGTCGCTGTGCACCTCGACGCGCACGCGCGTCATGCAGTTTTCCAGACGCTGTATATTTCCTTCCCCACCGATCCCAAGCAGGATGTCGCTGGCGAGCGCTGCTGTTTTGTCCATAAACGCCTCTTATTCGTTCTCTAACGCCGCCCGTAAGAACCCGTGATGGGCATCGAGTCTGGCTCTGGCCGCGGCTGCATCCAGCCCGGTTAATATCATCAGGATGGCCGGTTTGACATCATGATCGGTTTGCTGAAGCACTCTTTCAGCCTCTTCACGGCTGGCTCCCGTCGCCTCCATCACCATACGACACGCCCTGTCCACCAGCTTGATATTGGTGGCCTGCATATCCACCATCAGGTTTTGGTAGACCTTGCCGAATTTCACCATCGCGCCGGTGGAGATCATATTGAGCACCAGCTTCTGCGCGGTGCCCGATTTCAGACGCGTCGATCCGGTCAGCGCCTCAGGCCCGACAACCGGAGAGATGGCAATGGCCGCCACCTGCGCAATCGGCGAGCCGGGGTTACAGGAGATGGCGACCGTGGTACACCCCGTTTTTCTGGCGTATTCCAGACCGCCAATGACGTAAGGGGTACGGCCGGAGGCCGCCAGCCCGACGACCAGATCCTGCGCGGTCAGGTTCAGGGCCCTGAGATCGTCCTCACCGAGCTGCTTGTTGTCTTCCGCCCCTTCTACCGCTTTCAGCAGCGCACCGGGGCCGCCGGCAATCAGGCCAACGACCAGGCCGTGCGGAACCCCAAAGGTAGGCGGACATTCCGAGGCATCCAGCACGCCGAGGCGCCCGCTGGTTCCGGCACCCATATAAATGATGCGTCCTCCCGCTTTCAGGGCATCGGCTGCGGCGTCCACCGCTTTTGCCACCTCGGGCAATGTCTCTTTGACTGCCAGCGCGACGAGGGTATCCTGTTGATTAAAGCGAGTTACCAGCTCGAGCGTAGAGAGTGCATCCAGATCCATGGTTTGCGGGTTACGCGTTTCAGAAACAAGTGAGCCAAGATTCATGTTAAGTACCTCAGGAATTTTTAATTCATAATAAACGCACTATAATGGAATATAAAATTCATTCAGGCGAGCAAAATCCGTATTTGCGCAGGCAATCACACTTTCGCCAGGAGACCGTATGAACTGTTTAATTCGCATTCGTCAGCGCTACGCAGGCTTTGCCCAGAGTGACAAGAAGCTGGCGGACTTTTTACTCTCTCAGCCCGATCGCGCGCGGCACCTTAGCTCCCAGCAGCTGGCAGGCGAAGCCGGGGTGAGCCAGTCGAGCGTGGTGAAATTTGCCCAGAAGATAGGGTTCAAGGGCTTTCCGGCGCTGAAGCTGGCGATCAGCGAAGCGCTGGCGAGCAACCCTAATCCGCAGTCCATGCCGGTGCATAACCAGATCCGTGGCGACGATCCGATGCGTCTGGTCGGGGAAAAGCTGATCAAAGAGAACGTGGCGGCAATGCATGCCACCCTGGATGTGAACACCGAAGAGAAGCTGCTGGAAAGCGTAGCCATGCTTCGTCACGCCCGACGCATTGTGTTGACCGGGATTGGCGCCTCCGGGCTGGTTGCGCGTAACTTTGGCTGGAAGCTGACCAAGATCGGCTATAACGCCATCGTGGAGCAGGATATGCACGCGCTGCTGGCGACCGTTCAGGCGATGGATCCTGATGATTTACTGCTGGCCATCTCCTATTCCGGCGAGCGCCGTGAAATTATTATGGCCACCGACGAAGCCCTGCGCGTCGGGGGGAAAATTCTGGCCATTACCGGCTTTAGCCCCAATGCGCTACAGCAGCGGGCAACGCGCTGCCTGTACACCATAGCCGAGGAACAGGCCACGCGCAGCGCCGCGATCTCGTCGACGAGCGCGCAGATGATGCTGACGGACCTGCTGTTTATGGCCCTGGTTCAGCAGGATCTGGAGCGCGCGCCAGAGCGTATACGCCACAGCGAAGAGCTGGTAAAAAAACTGGTTTGAGCACAGATTAGGCGTATAATGCCCGCCCTGTTTGTGTTGTTTCTGAGAATTTCCTGATGGCGCTGTTAATCACCAAAAAATGCATCAACTGCGATATGTGCGAACCGGAATGTCCTAACCAGGCCATTTCGATGGGTGACAGCATTTATGAGATTAACAGCGACCGCTGCACCGAATGTATCGGCCACTACGACACGCCAACCTGCCAGAAAGTGTGCCCAATCCCCAATACGATCTTAAAAGATCCGGCACACGCTGAGAGCGAAGAACAGCTGTGGGATAAGTTTGTCCTGCTGCATCATGCGGACAAGCTCTAGCTTTCGATAATCACCGTCGCGCAGGCGTAGTGGCGTTCATCCGCCAGCGTCACGTGCATGTGTTTCACGCCCAGCTTCTCCGCCAGCCTTTGCGCTTCGCCCCACAGACGCAGGCTCGGCTTGCCCAGCTCATCGTTAAAGACTTCGAACTGGTTAAACGCCAGGCCGTTTCGAATACCCGTGCCGAACGCCTTCGCCGCAGCCTCTTTTACCGCAAAGCGCTTTGCCAGAAAGCGCACCGGCTGCTGATGCGCCTCCCAGATGGCCCATTCGTTATCGCTCAGCACCCGTCGGGCAAGGCGATCGCCACTGCGGGCGATCGCCGCTTCTATGCGGGCTATTTCAACGATATCGGTGCCTAAGCCCAGAATGGCCATTACTGACGCGCTTCCAGCATCAGGCGCTTCATCTCTGCAACCGCCTCTTTCAGGCCGCTCATCACCGCCCGGCCAATAATAGCGTGGCCGATGTTCAGCTCGTGCATTTCCGGCAGCGCGGCGATGGCCTTCACGTTGTGATAGGTCAGGCCGTGTCCGGCATTGACCTTCAGGCCCAGGCTTGCGGCGTACGTGGCCGCTTTTGCGATACGCTCCAGCTCTTTGGCTTGTTCTGCATCGTTTTTGGCATCGGCATAACAGCCGGTATGAATTTCGATATACGGTGCGCCCGCGTCGGCAGCGGCTTTGATCTGGCTGAAATCGGCGTCGATAAACAGAGAAACCAGAATACCGGCATCCGCCAGGCGCCTGCAGGCATCGCGCATTTTGTCGAGCTGTCCTGCCACGTCCAGACCGCCTTCAGTAGTGACTTCCTGACGCTTCTCCGGTACCAGGCAGCAGAAATGCGGCCTGGTATCGCAGGCGATCGTCAGCATCTCTTCGGTGACCGCCATCTCCAGATTCATGCGGGTGTCCAGCGTCTGACGCAGGATACGCACGTCACGGTCGGTGATGTGGCGGCGGTCTTCGCGCAGGTGAACGGTAATGCCGTCCGCGCCCGCCTGCTCCGCGATAAACGCCGCCTGAACCGGATCGGGATACGCCGTACCGCGTGCATTACGCAGCGTGGCTATATGATCGATGTTGACGCCTAACAGTAATTCAGCCATGACAATCCTCGGTATTTTGATTCATTTCCCTTCCCCCTTACCCTCCGTGAGAAGGCTGGGGTGAGGGGTAAAACGTTAACGTTTCGGCATAAACTGCCTGAACAATTCGCGGCTCTTCAGGGGCTTGCCCCCAAGATACGGCTTGAGCGCAATTCGGGTAAAGCGTTTTGCCGCACGCAGGGTGTCGGCGTCCGGGAACTCGCGTTCATACAGTGCCCTGAGCTGGCGCCCGGTGAAGGTGCTGTTATCAACGACGACGCTGGCAATAAAGCCCTTTTCCTCACGATAGCGATAGGTCATGGTATCTTCTACCTCGTCCCCGCTTCCCGCACAGTGCAGAAAATCGACGCCGTATCCAAGGTGCCCGAGCAGCGCCAGCTCGAAACGACGCAGCGCGGGCTCAGGGGTGCCGGTTGCGCCCGCAAGCGACTGAATACAGTGCAGGTAATCAAAGAAAAGTTCAGAGAAGCGGGTCTCATGTTCAAGAACCCGTGAGACGAGTTCGTTGACGTACAGACCGCTGTAAAGCGTGATGCCGGAAAGGGGAAGCGCCAGGGAGACGGCTTCAGCACTGCGCAGGGTTTTGACCTCCCCTCGCCCGCCAAAACGGACCAGCAGCGGCGTGAAAGGCTGGAGGGCACCTTTGAGATTAGAACGTTTTGAACGTGCGCCTTTGGCAACAAGGCGCACGCGACCGGACTCTTCCGTGAAGACGTCCAGCATCAGGCTGGTTTCGCTCCAGGGACGACTATGCAGGACAAAGGCGCGCTGCCATCCATCCATATGCTTGTCGTCTTAGGTTACTGATCTTCGCCGTAACCGAGGCTGCGCAGCGCACGCTCATCATCGGCCCAGCCAGATTTCACTTTCACCCACAGCTCCAGGTGAACGGGCGCTTCGAACATGTCCTGCATGTCTTTACGGGCTTCGATACCGATGGTTTTGATTTTGGCACCTTTATTGCCGATCACCATCTTCTTCTGCCCTTCACGCTCAACGAGGATCAGGCCGTTGATATCGTAACCGCCACGCTCGTTAGACTGGAAACGTTCGATCTCCACCGTAACCGAGTACGGCAGCTCTGCGCCCAGGAAACGCATCAGCTTTTCACGGATGATCTCAGAGGCCATAAAGCGCTGAGAGCGGTCTGTTATGTACTCTTCCGGGAAGTGATGAATCGCTTCCGGCAGATGCTTGCGTACGATACCGGCGATGGTATCGACGTTCAGACCCGTTTCCGCAGACAGCGGGACGATATCCAGGAAGTTCATCTGGCTGCCCAGCCACTGGAGGTGCGGCAGCAGATCGGCTTTTTCCTGCACGTTGTCCACTTTGTTAACCGCGAGGATCACCGGCGTTTTGCCGTCGCGCAGTTTGTTCAGAACCATTTCGTCGTCCGGCGTCCAGCGGGTGCCTTCAACCACGAAAATCACCAGCTCAACGTCACCAATGGAGCTGCTTGCCGCCTTGTTCATCAGGCGGTTGATAGCACGCTTCTCTTCCATGTGCAGACCTGGGGTATCGACGTAAATCGCCTGATACGCGCCTTCTGTATGGATACCAACGATGCGGTGACGCGTGGTCTGCGCCTTACGCGAGGTGATGGAGATCTTCTGCCCAAGCAGATTATTCAACAGGGTGGATTTGCCAACGTTCGGACGTCCGACGATAGCAATAAATCCGCAATAGGTTTTTTCTTCGCTCATTCCAGCTCCAGCATTTTTAACGCCTGTTCGGCGGCAGCCTGTTCAGCCTTACGACGGCTTGAACCCGTGCCGACCACCGGTTCACTCAGGCCACTGACCTGGCAATGGATGGTAAATTCCTGATCGTGCGCTTCGCCACGCACCTGCACCACCAGATAGGAAGGCAGCGGGAGGTGACGACCCTGCAAATACTCCTGCAGACGTGTTTTCGGGTCTTTTTGTTTATCGCCCGGGCTGATTTCGTCCAGACGTGTCTGATACCAGTTCAGGATCAGCTTTTCTACGGTCTGGATATCGCTGTCCAGGAACACGCCACCGATTAACGCCTCGACCGTATCCGCAAGAATGGATTCGCGACGGAATCCACCACTCTTCAGCTCACCAGGCCCCAGACGCAGGCATTCACCCAGCTCAAACTCGCGAGCGATCTCAGCAAGGGTGTTGCCGCGCACCAGCGTGGCGCGCATGCGGCTCATATCACCTTCGTCCACGCGCGGGAAACGATGATAAAGCGCATTCGCAATCACAAAGCTTAAAATTGAGTCGCCCAGAAATTCGAGACGCTCATTATGTTTGCTGCTGGCACTGCGGTGGGTTAATGCCTGTTGCAACAACTCCTGATGATGAAAAGTGTAGCCCAGCTTCCGTTGAAGCCGATTAATTACGATGGGGTTCATGCGATACCAATAAATGAATGCGTCAAAAATGCAGCACACGAAACCGACCTGAGAAAACCAACGCGGTTTCGTGTGCCGTGGCACCCTTGCAGGGCCAACCTTAAACTTCGGGGGAATATTCTATACACAACGACAGGGGATGTCGTTAGTTCAAAGAGATTTATCGCTGAAATAATTCACGTAGCGGCGAATAAAAGCCGCTACGCGTTATTTTTCACGAGAATTAATGAATTCCGCCAATACGATTCAGGCGAACGCCGGTCGGCCACTCGCCTTCCTGCTTCTCGAAACTCATCCAGATGGCAGTTGCTTTACCCACCAGATTCGCTTCCGGCACAAAGCCCCAGTAACGGCTGTCCGCTGAATTATCGCGGTTATCACCCATCATGAAGTAGTGTCCCGGCGGCACAATCCAGGTTGCCAGCTGCTGTCCTGGCTGCTGGTAGTACATTGCCAGCTGATCCTGCGCGATGGGCACGGTCAGAATGCGGTGAGTAACATCGCCCAGCGTCTCTTTGCGCTCATCCAGACGAATACCGTTCTCTTTGGTTTCCCCTTTTGGCACCTGGAAGAAGCCGCTGGTCGCTTCACCGCCGTTACGACGAGCAAAGGTCTGCACAAAGTCACCAGGCTCAACGTTGGAGTAGGTCACCGGCAGTGCATTCTCGCACGCTGTACCAGAGCTGCAGCCTGGCTGAATCCTCACTTCCTTCGCTACCGGATCGTAGGTTACTTTATCGCCCGGCAGACCCACCGCGCGTTTAATGTAATCCAGACGCGGATCTTCCGGATATTTAAACACCACGATGTCGCCACGCTTAGGATGACCCGTTTCGATCAGCGTTTTCTGGTAGATCGGATCTTTAATGCCGTAGGCAAACTTCTCAACCAGAATAAAATCACCGATCAGAAGCGTTGGCATCATCGAACCTGACGGGATCTGGAAAGGTTCATAGATAAATGAACGCACCACCAGAACAATCGCCAGCACCGGGAATACCGATGCCCCGGTTTCCAGCCAGCCCGGTTTGGGGCCCACTTTTTTCAGGGTTTTCGCGTCAATACCATCGCCAGTGGCTGCCTGCGCGGCAGCCTGACGTTCACGGCGTTTTGGGGCGAAGATAAACTTATCCAGACACCACAGCAGACCTGTCACCAGGGTAGCGATGACCAGGATCAAGGCAAACATGTTCGCCATGCCAGCTCCTTAGGGTTATTTACCGTTACCGTCTTTACCAACGTGAAGGATGGCAAGGAATGCTTCCTGCGGCAGCTCAACGTTACCGACCTGCTTCATACGCTTCTTACCTTCTTTCTGCTTCTGGAGCAGCTTTTTCTTACGGCTGACGTCACCGCCGTAGCACTTAGCCAGAACGTTTTTACGCAGCTGCTTCACGGTTGAACGGGCGATGATGTGGTTGCCGATGGCCGCCTGAATCGCAATGTCAAACTGCTGACGCGGGATCAGGTCTTTCATCTTCTCAACCAGTTCACGACCGCGGTACGGCGCGTTGTCGTTGTGGGTGATCAGCGCGAGGGCGTCAACGCGCTCGCCGTTAATCAGCACGTCCACACGGACCATGTTCGAGGCCTGGAAGCGTTTGAAGTTGTAGTCCAGCGACGCATAGCCACGGGAGGTAGACTTCAGGCGGTCGAAGAAGTCGAGCACCACTTCTGCCATCGGAATTTCATAGGTCAGCGCCACCTGGTTACCGTGGTAAACCATGTTGGTCTGCACACCACGCTTTTCAATACACAGGGTAATCACGTTGCCGAGGAACTCCTGCGGCAGCAGCATGTGGCACTCTGCGATTGGTTCACGCAGTTCCTGAATGTTATTCAGCGGCGGAAGCTTGGACGGGCTATCGACGTAGATCACCTCTTTCGACGTGGTTTCTACTTCGTAAACTACCGTCGGTGCCGTGGTAATCAGATCCAGATCGTATTCACGCTCCAGACGTTCCTGAATGATCTCCATGTGCAGCAGACCGAGGAAGCCACAGCGGAAGCCGAAGCCCAGCGCCGTTGAGCTTTCTGGCTCGTAGAACAGGGAGGCGTCGTTGAGGCTCAGCTTACCGAGCGCATCGCGGAAGTTTTCGTAATCGTCAGAGCTGACCGGGAACAGACCCGCATAAACCTGCGGCTTCACCTTTTTGAAGCCCGGCAGCGCTTTATCCGCCGGGTTACGTGCGCCGGTCAGGGTATCGCCCACCGGCGCGCCGAGGATGTCTTTAATTGCGCAGACCAGCCAACCCACCTCGCCGCATTTCAGCTCGGTACGGTCAACCTGTTTTGGCGTGAAGATGCCCAGACGGTCAGCGTTGTAGACCTGCCCGGTGCTCATTACCTTGATTTTATCGCCTTTACGCATGGTGCCGTTTTTAATACGCACCAGCGAGACCACACCCAGGTAGTTATCAAACCAGGAGTCGATGATCAGCGCCTGCAGCGGTGCATCCGGGTCACCTTCCGGCGCCGGAATATCACGCACCAGACGCTCCAGCACGTCCGGAACACCCACGCCGGTTTTCGCCGAGCAGCGCACCGCATCGGTGGCATCAATGCCAACGATATCTTCAATCTCTTCAGCCACGCGCTCTGGATCGGCGGCAGGCAGGTCGATTTTATTCAGAACCGGCACGACTTCGAGATCCATTTCCATGGCGGTGTAGCAGTTTGCCAGCGTCTGGGCTTCAACGCCCTGCCCGGCATCCACCACCAGCAGCGCACCTTCACAGGCCGCCAGCGAGCGTGACACTTCATAGGAGAAGTCAACGTGCCCTGGGGTGTCGATAAAGTTCAGTTGATAGGTTTCACCATCGGAGGCCTTATAGTCGAGCGTGACGCTCTGCGCTTTGATGGTAATACCGCGTTCGCGTTCCAGGTCCATGGAGTCCAGAACCTGGGCTGCCATTTCACGATCAGACAGGCCACCGCAAATCTGGATAATACGGTCAGACAGCGTCGACTTACCGTGGTCAATGTGAGCAATGATCGAAAAGTTACGTATGTTCTTCATATAGTTAAATAATTATGCCTTACGAATTCCTGGAGGCCGCTGTTCTTAGCCTGACGTTTTTCAGTGCGAAAACGCAGCATTCTACACTACATCCTCGTCCGCTGGAAATGCACTTAGAGCCAGGTATAGCGCGTAGAGACGAGGTTTTCTTTATCGGGGTGTAAATAATAATAAAGCCCGGCAGATCACCGGGCCTCAGAAGAGAGCGTCTCAACGCGAAGCTGGTTAGGCTCCAGCCCAACGCTGAGGATGACGGGCTGCCACGCTTCCCGGGCGGCAAGCCTCGGGGAAACGCCTTTTGCAAGCCAAAAACCACCCACGCCGCCTAAAGCGGCACCGCACATGGCGGCCAAATCGGTGCCAAAGAGCATCTGGAAAACGCCGCCCATGACGAACAGGCCAATCAGCGGAGAAAGGTAAACCAGCATGGCAGAGGTGAGCAGGCTGCCTTCAGCGATGCCCAGCTCCACTTTCTGCCCTGCCACCAGCGGCTGCTCGCTCGGCACAGCAATAGTGTGCGACGTCTGCGGCCCCAGCTTATTCAGCACGCGCCTGCCGCAACCGGCTCGCGACGCGCAGCTGTTGCATGACGCTTTAACGTCACAGCTGACCAGCGCAACCCCATCCTGCCAGGATACTACCGTGGCCCACTCTTTAATCATTGCGCAGCCCTGAACTTAATGCTGTCTGAAATGCGTTTTGCCGTTTGCGGCGGTAACTCGCCGACAATGGTAATTTCTGCACCGTCGCGCACCGTCGTACTGACCGTCCGGCGTCCGGTTCGGAGCATTTGCTCGGAGCTGTTGGCCGTGGCGCGGTTAATGTTCACCGAGAAGCTGAACAGACCGTCGGAATAGAGTCGCGACTCAACCGGGGTTTCAATGGTAGGTAACTGGCGACGGCTGCTGGACACTTCGCTAAAGCCTTGCGGGATCCAGGAGGGTACCCAGTTGAAATTGACTGAATCGCCGGCAGGTACGGAAAGCAACGGCGGCAGGCTGGCCTTGGCCAGATTCTGCATGCTGTTGCCGACCTGCGTGTTTACGTCGAAAGAGATCACGCGGAACTGTTCCAGCGTTTCACCGTCGCGATCGAGCAGATCGACGCGCATCGGCAGTTTTGTCTCCGCATCGATCCAGACGATATAGCTGTAGCGCGTACCATCCCGCGCGACTACGCGGATCACTTCGCACAACCTGTCAGCAATGCGCGTGCGCCCTACTGAGATAAAGTCATAGTAAGGGGCGAGACGTTTGAAATCGGTATAAATAAGCGACGGCAGGGAGTCAACGATGTAGTCGCCATTGAGCGTAAACGGCTCAAGGCCCGGCTCGAAATAGCTGATTTCATTCCCACGCTGGACCACTTCCCGACGCGGGCCATCCATCTGTAAAAGCTGGGCGAGCGGCTGATTATCAAGGCGGGCGTGGCGATAGCGTAACGACTCGACACCCTGCTTATTGATGCTGATAAATGCCAACTCGTAGTTGAGTGACTGGCTGGCCAGATTCATTTGCTGCAACAACGCCCCGGATGAAACATCAGCCGAGGCGTTGGCAGAGAAGAACAGGCTACCCGCCATCAAAGACATGGCGAACCAAAGTTGCTTCATTACTGCGATTGCGTTCCTAAAGTTTGGTTTCCTGGCACCTGCACAGCAGCCTGCTGGGTCTGGGCCTGCTCAAACTGAAGCTGCTCGGAGTGCAGACGACGCTGCAGTTCGTAATCCTGCAACATCGCATTAATGCGACGACGCTGCTCCTGTACCTGCTGTTGCTGACCGCCGCTTGCGGACGCATCTGCCGGCACGCCCAGGCTAACCGGGCTGGCTTTACCCATCATCGGCAGCGTATTGAACACTGGCGCTTCAGGCTGCTGACTGGCTTCAGACTGAGTATTATAGTGCTGGACGCCAACGATAACTGCAAGCGATACGCACGCCGCGACACCCATCTGGGTGAGCTGGCTGGCCCACGGACGCACCTTGTGCCAGAACGGCATTTTTTGCCACTGGTGTGGTGCAGGCTGCGCTTCAGGAATCAGCGGCGTGGTCTGATGAACAGGTTCGTTCTCAATGGCCGCCATTACGCGTGCTGAGATATCGAAATGGAGAACCTCGCTGGTATCACCACGCATCGTGTCGCGGATAAGATGATAGCTCTCCCAGGTCTGTTGCATTTCGGGAGAATGAGACAACTCATTGAGCAGCTCACTATCCAGCGTTTCACCATCCATTAAAGCGGAAAGTTTTTCTTTCTGCATGCCTAATACCTTTTCCAGTATCCCGCTATCGTCAACGCCTGATAAGCGGTTGAACTTTATTATCAATGGCTTCTCGCGCACGGAAAATTCGTGAACGAACCGTGCCGACCGGACAATCCATGATGGCGGCTATCTCTTCATAGCTTAGGCCATCCAGCTCCCGTAACGTAATTGCCATGCGTAAATCTTCCGGGAGCGACTCGATCGTGCGAAAAACGATTTGTCTCAGTTCTTCTGACAACATTAAGTTCTCAGGGTTCGAAATTTCTTTCAGCGCGCCGCCACTTTCGAAGTTTTCAGCGTCGATAGCATCGACGTCGCTTGACGGTGGACGACGCCCCTGAGCAACCAAATAATTCTTAGCCGTATTGACAGCAATACGATACAGCCAGGTGTAAAAAGCACTATCCCCCCGGAATGAATCCAGCGCGCGATAGGCCTTAATAAAAGACTCTTGTACAACATCAGGCACATCGCCTGACGGTACATAGCGGGAAACCAGACTCGCCACCTTATGCTGGTAGCGCACCACCAGTAGGTTAAAGGCTTTCTGATCTCCCTTCTGGACCCGTTCAACCAGGACCTGGTCCGTTAACTGCTCGCTCATCCGAGGTAATGTCTCCCCAAACCTAAATTCCACGCGTTATCGAAACGCCACTCTAACAACATTGCACTTTGAGCAAGCACCGAATTAGAGTGTATGTTCTTCAATAAGTTCCGTTACGCCTTTGTTTTTGTTCATCGCGCCGCAGACCGTTCATTTTCTCTCATTATAAGTCTGTTCACGATACGCACCCACTTTCTGACAAGAATCATCAACTTTATCGTCAGAAGAGTAACGCAACACAGGCTTTATTTCACCACAAAATCTGAAGCTAACGACCTGCTTCGCAAAATATTTCCTGGTATTTAGTGCTTATTTAACTTCGTGCCTTTCGTTTAGTCATTGCAACACGCTTTAAAAAAAACGTGCGACATCTCGCATCACAATGCTATTCTGCCCAAACCATGTTTAGTAAATTAAACAAACATCATGAATACTACGCCTGAACTTCATTGTGATGTACTGATCATCGGTAGCGGTGCTGCCGGCCTCTCCCTCGCGCTGCGCCTGGCGGAACATCAGAACGTAATCGTGCTGAGTAAAGGGCCGATGAGCGAAGGGTCCACCTTTTATGCTCAGGGCGGTATTGCAGCCGTGTTTGATGAGGCTGACAGCATCGCCTCACACGTTGAAGATACCCTGGTTGCCGGTGCCGGGATCGTGGATAAGCATGCCGCAGAATTCGTCGCCAGCAATGCCCGCCACTGCGTGCAGTGGCTCATTGACCAGGGCGTGCTGTTCGATACGCAGGTTCAGCCTAACGGTGAAGCGAGCTATCACCTGACCCGAGAAGGCGGACACAGCCATCGCCGTATTTTGCACGCAGCGGATGCAACCGGAAAAGCGGTGGAAACGACGCTTGTCAGCAAAGCGCTCAGCCATCCCAATATTCGCGTGCTGGAGCGCAGCAACGCCGTCGACCTGATCATATCCGACAAGATTGGCCTGCCCGGTACGCGTCGGGTTATCGGCGCCTGGGTATGGAATCGCAACAAAGAGAAGGTGGAAACCTGTCAGGCGAAAGCCGTCGTGCTGGCGACCGGCGGAGCCTCGAAGGTTTATCAATATACGACTAACCCGGATATCGCCTCCGGAGACGGTATCGCCATGGCCTGGCGCGCGGGCTGCCGCGTGGCGAACCTGGAGTTCAATCAGTTCCATCCTACTGCCCTGTTCCATCCCCAGGCGCGAAACTTTCTCCTGACGGAGGCGCTGCGCGGCGAAGGCGCATACCTGAAACGCCCCGATGGTACCCGATTTATGCCGGATTTTGATGCCAGAGGTGAACTGGCACCGCGCGATATCGTGGCCCGGGCCATTGACCACGAGATGAAGCGTCTTGGCGTGGACTGTATGTATCTGGACATTAGCCACAAGCCGGCAGACTTTATTCGCCAGCACTTCCCGATGATTTATGAAAAGCTGCTGGGCCTGGGCATTGATTTGACCCGCGATCCGGTACCGATTGTGCCCGCGGCCCACTATACCTGCGGCGGGGTGATGGTTGACGATCATGGGCGAACTGACGTGGATGGTCTGTACGCGATTGGCGAGGTCAGCTACACCGGCCTGCACGGCGCAAACCGTATGGCATCAAACTCGCTGCTGGAGTGTCTGGTGTATGGATGGTCTGCTGCGGAAGACATTACCAGACGCATGCCTTACGCGCGTCCGACAACGCACTTGCCGGCATGGGATGAAAGCCGGGTAGAAAACCCGGACGAACTGGTGGTTATCCAGCATAACTGGCACGAGCTGCGGCTTTTTATGTGGGATTATGTTGGGATTGTACGCACGACGAAGCGTCTGGAGCGCGCGTTACGGCGCATCATGATGCTGCAGCAGGAAATTGATGACTATTACGCCAACTTCCGCGTCTCAAATAACCTGCTGGAGCTGCGCAACCTCGTGCAGGTTGCCGAGCTGATTGTGCGCTGCGCGATGATGCGTAAAGAGAGCCGGGGTTTGCATTACACCCTGGATTATCCCGACCAGCTGGAAACGTCCGGCCCGTCGGTATTATCGCCGCAGGTTCACATAAATAGATAAAAGGCCTGGGTCAGGGCAGTGTAATCTTCGGAATAGCGCTGGTCTGGCCCGCGAATGACCATCCTGTCGATAAAGCACTCCCCCTCTTTTGGCGAGAGCGCCAGCAGCACGCGATGCGGCAAGCGGCCTTCCGTATCCGAAATATCGGTACGCAGCCGCAGTTTCCAGCCGATCTCGCGAGCTATCTCAATAAACGTATTGCCCGTGCTTTCCGGCAAGACCACGCAGAAAAATCCCTCTTCCGAGATTAGCTCAGCCGCGCTGGTCAGCAGCGCCTTGTGATCGAGCGAAGCGGTGTACCGTGCCTGCTCGCGCTCCGGCGTTCCACACTCCACGCCCGGCTCGAAATACGGCGGGTTGCTGACAATTAAATCGTAACGCGCCGTCTGCTCTGGCGCCCAGGCCAGGACATCAGCACAGATAACCCTGACGCGTTCAGCCCACGGCGATTCAGCGGCATTTTCTCCTGCCTGCGCCGCCGCCTGAGGATCAAGCTCAACGGCATCGATCGTGACGTGTTCTTCGGTTCGCTGTGCAAGCATCAGCGCCTGCAGTCCGCTGCCCGTACCAATATCCAGAATGCGCTTTACACCTGCGACAGGTGCCCATGCGCCCAGTAAAATACCGTCTGTACCGACCTTCATCGCACAGCGATCGTGCGCCACAAAAAATTGTTTAAACGTAAAGCCATCGCGGCGCAGCTGCGCTTTGAGTTGAGACATGTCAGGGCAACCTTCTGAGTGAAACTGGAGTAGCATAGGGGAAAGCGAAGTGGTCGAAAAGCGATATCCATACAAACAGATGAAGATTACAGCCGTAACGTCTATAATCAGCGCCCCACACAGAGGTAGAACATGACTGTAACGACTTTTTCCGAACTTGAACTCGATGAAAGCCTGCTCAATGCACTTGAGAGCAAAGGCTTTACACGCCCGACCGCCATTCAGGCCGCGGCCATTCCGCCTGCGCTTGAGGGCCGCGATGTGCTCGGTTCTGCGCCAACCGGCACGGGGAAGACAGCAGCCTACTTGCTGCCTGTGTTGCAGCATTTGCTCGATTTTCCGCGTAAAAAATCCGGCCCGCCGCGTATTTTGATCCTGACGCCGACCCGTGAACTGGCGATGCAGGTTGCAGAACACGCGCGTGAACTGGCGGCGAACACCCATCTGGATATCGCCACCATCACCGGCGGCGTTGCGTACATGAACCACGCCGAAGTGTTCAGCGAAAACCAGGATATTGTTGTTGCGACGACCGGCCGCCTGCTGCAATACATCAAAGAAGAGAACTTCGACTGCCGCGCGGTTGAAACGTTAATCCTCGACGAAGCCGACCGCATGCTGGACATGGGCTTTGCGCAGGATATCGAACACATCGCGGGTGAAACGCGCTGGCGTAACCAGACCATGCTGTTCTCGGCAACCCTTGAAGGGGATGCCATTAAAGATTTCGCCGAACGTCTGCTGGAAGATCCGGTGGAAGTCTCCGCCACGCCATCGACGCGTGAGCGTAAGAAGATCCACCAGTGGTACTACCGCGCGGACAATCTTGAACACAAGGTTGAATTGCTTAAACACCTGCTGAAGCAGGAAGACGCGACCCGTAGCATCGTATTCGTACGTAAACGCGAGCGCGTGCACGAGCTGGCTGAAATGCTGCGCAACGCTGGCATCAATAACTGCTATCTCGAAGGGGAAATGGCGCAGGTTAAGCGTACCGAAGGGATTAAGCGCCTGACCGATGGTCGCGTGAACGTGCTGGTTGCCACCGACGTTGCCGCACGCGGGATCGACATCCCGGACGTGAGCCACGTGATCAACTTCGACATGCCGCGCAGCGGTGATACCTACCTGCACCGTATTGGCCGTACCGGTCGTGCGGGCCGCAAAGGTATTGCCATTTCTCTGGTAGAAGCGCACGACCATCTGCTGCTGCAGAAAATTGGCCGCTACGTTGATGAGCCGCTGAAAGCTCGCGTCATTGACGGGCTTCGTCCGACCACGCGTGCACCGAGTGAAAAAATGACGGGTAAACCGTCCAAGAAAGCGCTCGCGAAACGTGCAGAAAGAAAAGAGAAAGAAAAAGAGAAGCCGCGCGTGAAGCAGCGCCACCGCGATACCAAAAACATTGGTAAGCGCCGTAAGCCAAGCTCTGCTGCGCCAGAGACAAAAACTGAAGAGTAAAAAAAAAGCCGGGACATGTCCCGGCTTTTTTATTCCACCCCCGTGGCTGAAGCCTTACAGGCTTTCAGTAAAGGTACGGGCGATAACGTCGCGCTGCTGTTCCGGGGTCAGAGAGTTGAAACGTACCGCATAGCCAGACACGCGGATGGTCAGCTGTGGGTATTTTTCAGGGTGCTCAACGGCATCCATCAGCGTTTCGCGACGCAGGACGTTAACGTTCAGGTGCTGACCGCCTTCAACGCGCACTTCTGGCTGCACTTCCATTGGAATTTCACGGTATTCAATTTCGCCCAGCTTGTTAACCGGAACGATTTCGTCTTCCGCAAAACCGGCTTTCGCTACTACACAGCGCGCTTCGTTTTTCTCGCTGTCCAGCAGCCAGAAAGAGTTCAGCAGGTCGTCGTTTGCAGCTTTAGTAATCTGGATACCTGTAATCATGTGTTGCCTCCCTTAGGCTACATTAACTTATGCTGGCCTTTTGCGGCCAATTGGTAAAACCATTGTTTGTTGTGTGTATATATAACATTCAGCCTCGGGCGATTTATTGATTTAAATCAACAAAAATACTAACCACATAAAGAGTGTGGTCAGGATTTATTGTTTTAGATCAATTTTCACATCTTACCAATTCAACTTAGCCCGCCACTTTTCTAAAATAAATTTAGCCAGTTAGCCCACTTTTCAGCGCGTAATTTTGCTCACCGGGCTTTAGCAGGTAAGCTAGGCACAGAATGAAATTCGCAGGAGAGCGAGATGACCACACCTTTAACCTGGCATGACGTGCTGGCAGAAGAGAAGCAGCAGCCCTATTTTATCCAGACCCTCAGCACCGTTGCGGCTGAACGGCAGGCCGGACAGACAATTTATCCGCCGCAGAAGGATGTGTTTAACGCCTTTCGCTACACCGAACTGAGCGATGTGAAGGTAGTTATTCTGGGACAGGATCCTTACCACGGCCCCGGTCAGGCTCACGGACTGGCGTTCTCCGTTCGTCCTGGCGTGGCTATCCCCCCTTCTCTGCTGAATATGTATAAAGAGCTGGAAGGAACGATCCCCGGCTTTACCCGCCCTACTCATGGTTACCTTGAAAGCTGGGCGCGCCAGGGCGTGCTGCTGCTGAATACCGTGTTAACCGTTCCGTGTTAACCGTTCGGGCAGGTCAGGCACACTCTCACGCCAGCCTGGGATGGGAAACCTTTACCGATAAGGTAATTAGCCTGATTAATGAGCACCGTGAAGGCGTCGTATTTTTACTCTGGGGTTCGCATGCGCAGAAGAAAGGGGCGATTATCGATCGTCAGCGACATCACGTTCTGAAGGCACCGCACCCGTCGCCGCTGTCTGCACACCGCGGTTTCTTTGGCAGTAATCATTTTGTTCTGACGAATGAGTGGCTGGAAAAACGTGGCGAAAAGCCAATCGACTGGATGCCTGTGTTACCGGCAGAAAGTGAGTAGTTCAGATTAAAATGCCCGGCGAGCCGGGCATTAAAACATCGCAATGCTTATGCTTTATTCTGTCGCCACCATTCCGCCAGCAGCACGCCGGTCGCAACGGATACGTTCAGGCTTTCAACGTTGCCTGTCCCGTCGATAGAGACGCTCAGATCCGCGCTGGAGAGTGCCGCATCAGACAGACCATCGCGCTCCTGGCCCAACACCAGCACCATTTTGCGCGGCAGCGTTGCTTTAAACAGCGGCGTAGCGGCACGGCTTGAGGTGGTGACAATGGTGTAGCCCGCTTTACGGAACTGCTCAAGTGCATCCAGCACGCTGTCGCCGGTGATCGGCTGAACATGCTCGGCACCGCCTTCCGCAGTACGGATTGCCGCACCGGACTCCAGCAGCGCGGCATCCTGCAGCAGTACGCCTTTCACGCCAAAGTGCGCGCAACTGCGCATCATGGCACCCAGGTTATGCGGGTTGCCCACGTCCTCCAGCGCCAGCACGCAGTCATCGGCATCCGCCTGGCTGACCCACTGCTCAACGGTGGTGCCGTTACGTTTTTTGATCAGGAAGCAAACGCCGCCGTGGTGTTCGGTACCCGACGCTTTTGTCAGCTCGGCATCGTCAACCACATGATAGGCTTTGCGGTTCGCCGCCATCCAGCGCAGCGCTTCTTTAAAGCGCGGGGTCACGCTCTGGATAAACCATGCGCGAACGATACATTCCGGGCGGCTCTGGAACAGGGCCTGACAGGCGTTCTCGCCGTAAACGCGGGTCTCTTCCGCGCGCTGACGACGCAGCACTTCCGGATCGATAAAGCTTTTACCGCTGATACCGCCGTGATCGGCTTTTTCAGGAGCCTCTTCACCCGGCGCGCGCGAAACGGTGCGCCATGGGGATGCGCCGTCGCGGACATAATCATCGCGTTTGCGATCGTCGCGCTTGCGGTCATCACGTTTGCGGTCATCGCCGCGGTTATTTCTGTCATCGCGGGCGGGGCGACGGCCACCGTCTGCACGAGAAGACGCCGGACGCCCGCCACCTTTTCCGGTACGCGGATTTTGGGTGCGTTTATCAGAGTCATCATCACTGCGGACATACATCACTTTGACCTTGCCGCTTTTGTTTTTCATTTCGTCGTTCATGCTTTTCTCCACCAGCGCTGCGCGAAGCGCGCAGATTACCCGATGTGCAAGCTCATAGCCATAATTTCGTACAAAAGCCTGTGACTATTGTTCCCATCGAATAAAACGCGTTGTCGTTTCATACAGGCTCACTGATAATATGTAACATATCAGAAACATTATCGGCGTTTTGCCGTTGTTCCACGGCTCTATCAGAGGTTAGTTATGAATACCGTATGTGCCAACTGTCAGGCTTTAAACCGCATTCCGGACGAAAGGATGGATGACGGTGCCAAAATGCGGGCGTTGTGGTCACGAACTGTTTGACGGCGAGGTGATTAACGCGACGGGTGCTACGCTGGACAAACTCCTCAAGGACGATCTGCCTGTTGTGGTCGATTTCTGGGCACCGTGGTGCGGCCCCTGCCGTAACTTTGCGCCAGTCTTTGAGGACGTGGCTGAAGAGCGCAGCGGGAAAATGCGTTTTGTGAAAGTGAATACCGAAGCAGAGCGCGAACTGAGCGCCCGTTTCCGCATTCGCAGCATCCCCACCATTATGATTTTCAAAAATGGTGAAGTGATCGACATGCTTAACGGTGCCGTGCCAAAAGCGCCGTTTGAAAGCTGGTTAAACGAATCCCTGTAACATTCACGGGGCACATCTTGTGCCCCGTTCTCTCCTCTGCGAAAATGGGGTTTTCCCTGCCCTTTCGCCCATGACTGATAACGCTGTACTTCAACTACGCGCCGAACGCCTTGCGCGCGCAACTCGCCCCTTTCTTGCACGCGGCAACCGTATTCGCCGCTGCCAGCGCTGCCTGTTGCCGCTGAAAGTTTGCCTGTGCGCAACGCTTTCACCGAGTACGGCGAGAAGCCGGTTTTGTCTGGTCATGTTCGATACCGAACCGATGAAGCCCAGCAATACGGGCCGCCTGATCGCCGATATTTTGCCAGACACCGCCGCGTTTCAGTGGTCACGCACCGAGCCACCTCAGGCGCTGCTCGACCTGGTGGCAAGCCCGGACTATCAGCCAATGGTCGTTTTTCCCCGCATCGTATGCAGGCGAACATCGCCAGGTGCTTTCGGCACCGCCATCCGGTAAGCCGCCGCTGTTCATCATGCTTGACGGCACCTGGACCGAAGCGAGAAAGATGTTTCGCAAAAGCCCGTATCTCGACGCGCTGCCGGTGATTTCCGTCGATCTGTCGCGCGTTTCAGCCTATCGCCTGCGTGAGGCCCATGCTGACGGGCAATACTGTACCGCCGAAGTCGCCATTGCACTTCTGGACCTGGCGGGAGACGCCCGGGCAGCAGGCGCGCTGGGTAACCACTTCTCCTGCTTCCGCGAACGTTATCTTGCGGGAAAAACCGTTCATAAGGGCAGTATCACAGCAACAGAGCCAGAAAGCGTTTAAAATCATCAGGTCGCTTGCATTCACGGGAGGCCTGCATGAGCCAGAGAGGGTTAGAAGCGCTACTACGTCCGAAATCCATTGCCGTTATTGGCGCTTCAATGAAGCCGGATCGCGCAGGCTATCTGATGATGCGTAACCTGCTGGCAGGCGGGTTTAACGGCCCGGTGATGCCCGTTACCCCTGCCTATAAAGCGGTACAGGGCGTGCTGGCGTGGCCGGACGTGCAAAGTTTACCTTTTGTTCCCGATCTCGCGGTGCTCTGTACGCATGCCAGACGAAACCTCGACCTGCTGGAATCGCTCGGCCAGAAAGGCTGCAAGACCTGTATTATTCTCTCATCGCCTCCTGAACAGCAGCCCGAGCTGCTGGCCTGCGCCAGCCGTTACCAGATGCGCATCCTGGGCCCGAATAGCCTCGGCCTGCTTGCGCCCTGGCAAGGGCTGAATGCCAGTTTTTCCCCGGTTCCGATCCGCAAAGGCAAGCTGGCCTTTATTTCGCAGTCGGCGGCCGTGTCCAATACGATCCTCGACTGGGCGCAACAGCGGGAGATGGGCTTTTCCTACTTCATCGCCCTCGGCGACAGCCTGGATATTGACGTCGATGAGCTGCTGGATTTCCTGGCGCGCGACAGCAAAACCAGCGCTATTCTTCTCTACCTTGAGCACCTGAGCGACGCCCCGCCGCTTTGTGTCCGCCTCGCGCAGCGCGTCGCGTAATAAACCGATTCTGGTCATCAAAAGCGGCCGTAGTCCTGCGGCCCAGCGCCTGCTGCATTCCCATTCCGGGATGGATCCCGCCTGGGATGCCGCCATCCAGCGCGCCGGTCTGCTGCGGGTACAGGATACGCACGAGCTTTTTTCCGCCGTCGAAACATTAAGCCACATGCGCCCCTTGCGCGGCGAGAAGCTGATGATCGTCAGCAACGGTGCCGCTCCCGCCGCTCTGGCGCTGG
This sequence comes from Callosobruchus maculatus, assembly GCA_951848785.1. NCBI lineage: Eukaryota > Metazoa > Arthropoda > Insecta > Coleoptera > Chrysomelidae > Callosobruchus > Callosobruchus maculatus. The sequence goes on from CATOUR010000529.1 coordinate 26,440, forward strand.
ACGAGCTGTGGCTGCGCAACGGCAAGCTGGCAACGCTGGGAGAAGAGACGCTTCAGCGCCTGGGTGAGGCACTGCCGGGAAGCGTTGCGCCCGGTAACCCGCTAGATTTACGCGATGATGCCAGCAGTGACCGCTACATAAAGGCGATATCGATTTTGCTGGATAGTCAGGATTTTGATGCACTCATGATTATCCATTCGCCCAGCGCGGTCGCGCCGGGCAGCGAAAGCGCGCGTGCGCTGATTGAGGCCGTCCGAAACCATCCACGCGGCAAATATGTCACCTTACTGACCAACTGGTGCGGCGAATTCTCCTCGCAGGAAGCGCGACGTCTGTTTAGTGAAGCCGGGTTGCCAACCTATCGTACCCCAGAGGGCACCATTACGGCGTTTATGCATATGGTTGAGTACCGGCGCAACCAGAAGCAGCTGCGTGAAACGCCTGCCCTGCCGGGCAATCTGACGGCAAACTCCGTGGACGTTCACAGGCTGTTGCAGCAGGCCATCGAAGAGGGCGCAACTTCCCTTGATACCCATGAAGTGCAGCCCATTCTTGGCAGCTATGGAATGCAAACCCTGCCAACCTGGATTGCCAGCGATAGCGCTGAGGCGGTGCATATCGCTGAACAGATTGGCTATCCGGTCGCGCTGAAGCTGCGCTCGCCCGATATTCCGCATAAGTCAGATGTTCAGGGCGTGATGCTGTACCTGCGCACCGCGACGGAAGTTCAGCAGGCTGCGGACGCCATTATCGATCGCGTTAAAATGACATGGCCACAGGCCAGGATCCACGGTCTGCTGGTGCAGAGCATGGCTAACCGTGCGGGAGCGCAGGAACTGCGGGTAGTTGTGGAGCACGATCCGGTTTTTGGTCCGCTCATTATGCTGGGTGAAGGGGGTGTCGAATGGCGTCCAGAAGAGCAGGCGGTGGTCGCTCTCTCCCGCCGCTTAACATGAACCTGGCGCGTTATCTGATAATTCAGGCTATCAAAAGCAAAAAGATCCGCGGACGAAGCGCCCTGAGGCCGCTTGATATCGCCGGGTTAAGTCAGTTTCTGGTGAAGGTCTCTAACCTGATTGTCGACTGCGCCGAGATCCAGCGCCTGGATATCCACCCGCTCCTCGCCTCCGGGAATGAATTTACCGCCCTGGACGTGACGCTGGATATTGCGCCATTCGTCGGAGACCGGGAAAGCCGTCTCGCCATCCGTCCTTATCCTCTTCAGCTTGAAGAGTGGGTGGAGATGAAAAATGGCGAGCAGGCGCTGTTTCGCCCTATCCTTCCGGAAGATGAGCCGCTGCTGCGGGAATTTATCTCGCAGGTGACAAAGGAAGATTTGTACTATCGCTATTTCAGTGAAATCAACGAATTTACCCACGATGATTTAGCCAATATGACCCAGATCGACTACGATCGAGAAATGGCGTTCGTGGCAGTGCGCCGTTCCGGGCAAAGAGATGAAATACTTGGCGTGACGCGCGCCATTTCCGACCCGGACAACGTGGATGCGGAGTTTGCCGTGCTGGTGCGTTCCGATCTTAAAGGTCTGGGGTTGGGCAGGCGGCTGCTCGAAAAGCTTATTGGCTATACGCGCGATCACGGATTGTTACGCCTGAATGGCATTACTATGCCAAACAATCGGGGCATGGTGACCCTGGCGCGGAAACTTGGTTTTGACGTTGATATCCAGCTGGATGAAGGCATCGTCTCCCTTTCGCTCAGCCTGAGTTCCACGGATAAACAGAAGTAAGCTGCTGGAAATGTTACCCACTTTTCACGGCACTGGGGTATCATTGTCCGCTTATGTTGTTTGCCTGGTACAGACAACCCTTCAATGAACAGAGAAGAAACGCACTGTGATGTTGTCAAAATTTAAGCGTAACAAACATCAACAACACCTTGCTCAACTACCGAAGATTTCTCAGTCAGTTGATGATGTAGAGTTCTTTTATGCTCCCGCTCGCTTCCGGGAGACGCTTCTGGAAAAGATTGCCAGCGCGACGCGACGCATCTGCATTGTGGCGCTCTATCTTGAACAGGATGAAGGTGGGCGCGCGATCCTGAACGCGCTCTATGAAGCGAAACGTCAGCGTCCGGAACTGGACGTTCGCGTGCTGGTTGACTGGCACCGTGCGCAGCGTGGCCGTATTGGCGCGGCTGCTTCAAACACAAACGCTGACTGGTATTGCCGCACGGCCCAGGAAAACCCGGGTATCGATATCCCGGTGTATGGCGTGCCGGTGAATACCCGCGAAGCGCTTGGCGTTCTCCATTTCAAAGGATTTATCATTGATGACAGCGTCCTCTACAGCGGCGCCAGCCTGAATGATGTTTACCTCCATCAGCTCGATAAATACCGTTACGATCGCTACCATCTGATCCGCAATCCGCAGATGGCTGACATCATGTTTAACTGGGTTGATAAAAACCTTGTGCATGGACGCGGTGTTAACCGCCTTGACGATCCTCATCGCCCTAAAAGCCCGGAAATCAAAAATGAGGTTCGTTCCTTCCGTCAGGAGCTGCGCGACGCGGTTTATCGCTTCCAAGGTAATGCCAATAACGAAGAGCTGTCCGTTACGCCGCTGGTAGGATTAGGAAAATCCAGCCTGCTGAACAAGACTATCTTCCATTTGATGCCGTGCGCGGAGCACAAGCTCACTATCTGCACGCCGTACTTCAACCTTCCCGCCGTTCTGGTGCGTAATATCATTCAGCTGCTGCGCGATGGTAAAAAGGTAGAAATCATCGTCGGGGATAAAACGGCAAATGACTTCTTTATTCCGGAAGATCAGCCTTTCAAGATTATCGGCGCACTACCCTATCTTTATGAGATCAACCTGCGTCGTTTCCTGAGCCGCTTGCAGTACTATGTGAACACCGACCAGCTGGTTGTACGTCTCTGGAAAGACGAAGACAACAGCTACCACCTCAAGGGGATGTGGGTTGATGATGAGTGGATGCTGCTGACCGGTAATAACCTGAACCCGCGCGCCTGGCGTCTGGATCTGGAAAATGCCATTCTTATTCACGATCCTCAGCATGCGCTGGCCGCGAAACGCGATCGTGAGCTGGAGCTTATACGCACCCATACTACCGTTGTTCGTCACTATCGCGATCTGCAAAGCATCGCTGACTATCCGGTTAAGGTCCGTAAGCTGATACGCCGTCTGCGCCGGATCCGTATCGATCGCCTCATCAGCCGCATTCTGTAATATACGGGCCCTGTCAACGACGGGGCTTTTTTATGGAGCCTGTTATGCGTATCCCTCTCCTGTTAATTCCCCTTTGCCTGACCGGCTGTAGCCATATGGCCAATGATAACTGGTCAGGTCAGGATAAAGCTCAACACTTTCTGGCCTCTGCAATGTTGTCCGCAGCGGGCAATGAGTATGCGCAGCATCAGGGATATAGCCGGGATCGAAGTGCCGCAATTGGCCTGATGTTCTCTGTAAGCCTGGGGGCATCGAAAGAAATATGGGACAGCCGACCCTCGGGAAGCGGCTGGAGCTGGAAAGATTTCGCCTGGGACGTAGCCGGTGCAACAACCGGCTACGCCGTCTGGCAGATGGCGCATTATTAAAGGCGAATACCTTTTCCTTTGCGATGCAGCATCAGCGAGACAATGAATGCCAGCGCCCCCATTACGGTGACATACCAGAAGAAGGTTGTTTCACTGCCCCATGACTTAAGCGAAAGCGCGACGTACTCAGCCGATCCGCCGAACAGGGCGTTAGCGACTGCGTAAGAGAGCCCAACGCCTAGCGCCCTCACCTGTGCCGGAAACATCTCTGCTTTCAAAATACCGCTAATTGCCGTGTAAAAACTGATAATAATCAGTGCCACCATAATCAGCGCAAAAGCGACATACGGAGAGGTGGTATGCTGGAGGGCGGTAAGAAGCGGAACGGTGCCGAGGGTAAGCAAGCCGCCAAAGATGAGCATTGACGTGCGGCGACCTATTTTGTCCGACAGCGCACCCACAATCGGCTGGATCAGCATAAAGACAAGTAACGCCACCGTCATGATGACGCTCGCAACGTTGGCATGCATGCCCGTTGTGTTAACGAGATATTTTTGCATGTAGGTGGTGAAGGTATAGAAGCTCAACGAGCCTGCAGCGGTAAAACCTAATACCATCAAAAATGCTTTGCGGTTTCGCCAGAGGCCTTTCATCGAACCGGCTTCTTTCAGCGCCCTGACCTCCTGTTGAGAGGTTTCATCAAGCTGACGGCGTAACCATAGCGCCACGACCGCCAGGGCAGCCCCCATAGCAAACGGGATACGCCAGCCCCAGGCGCGTAAATCTTCATCGCTAAGGATCTGTTGAAGGATCACCACAACCAGTAACGCCAGCAGCTGCCCGCCAATGAGGGTCACATACTGGAAGGACGCATAGAAACCTTTTCGTCCTTCTACGGCCACTTCACTCATGTATGTCGCACTGGTGCCGTATTCTCCACCGACTGAAAGCCCCTGGAACAGACGGGCCAATAGCAGCAGCGCGGGTGCCCATGTTCCGATAACGTCATACCCTGGCAAGCAGGCAATTACCAGCGAGCCGACGCACATCATACAGACAGAGATAAGCATGGAGGTCTTGCGCCCTTTTCTGTCCGCGATCCTGCCGAACAGCCATCCACCAATAGGACGCATCAGGAACCCGGCAGCAAAAACGCCAGCGGTTTGCAGAAGCTGAGTAGTGGTATTCCCGGACGGGAAAAAGATATGCGCGAAGTAGAGCGAGCAGAATGAATAGACGTAAAAATCAAACCATTCTACCAGGTTCCCCGATGAGGCCCCAACGATTGCCCAAACCCGACGGCGAGTATCCTTGTCTGCTAAATTTGTATTATCCGTATCTGCACTGGCTACGGTTTCTGTCATTTTAAATCCCCTGTATCACATTGCGGGCCATTGCCCACAAACAGTAAAACCGGATTTAAAACGAATCGTTAGGTAAATAAAATGTTTCTAATATGTTTCATTGCGTTTTGTGAAGTCGATCAGGTATCGAATTATTAGCGAACGTAGTAATTAGCCCCACGCCAGCTGGTGCGCCTTCTTTCGCTGCAAATAATCTTCATCCGCCCGAATCTTATCCCACCAGGTTTTGAATACCGCAGCGGCTTCAGCTTTTACAGGATCGTGGTCGAGGGGTTTGACCTGGCGTTTCTCATCATACTTTTTACCACCTTTATGATTTGCATATCGTCGGGCGCGCGTGTAGCCCATCTGAATGAACTTACGCGCCATATCCATACCCACAAAATCATTTTGCTGACGGTATTCTTCGAACAGGGCATATATCGCTTTTGCCGAGCGCGCTGCGACTTCAGCATTTTTGTAGCGCCAGTGCGGAAGGATTTCGCTTTTATAAGGTTCGACCATCAATACGCCCTGTTCACCCCCGACCTACCTGATACAGTTCGGGATGCTCGCGAAAATTAATGGTGGCAAAATCTTGTTGGTAATCAAAGGGACGTGTCAAAGCGGCACCATTGTTAAGAATCGTTTTAACAATTGTAGGCACGGTCAGGCTGTGCCGCCACCCGGCACTTTCTCGTGCGCAAAGCAAAAAACCCCGCACCTAACGGTACGGGGTTCTTCTAATTGATGCCTGGCAGTTCCCTACTCTCACATGGGGAGACCCCACACTACCATCGGCGCTACGGCGTTTCACTTCTGAGTTCGGCATGGGGTCAGGTGGGACCACCGCGCTACAGTCGCCAGGCAAATTCTGTGCTCTGTCCTGTGTCTTTTGGGCTGATACTGCGTTGGCTGCTCTCGTAAAGTCAGTCACATACCTCAGTATGCTCCTTCCTTTCCTTCGCTTGCCGCCTTGTCTCAGCGCAAAATCCTTCGGACTCTGAATCAAAGCTGAAAATTCTGTCTCTTCGCCAAAACATCTTCGGCGTTGTAAGGTTAAGCCTCACGGTTCATTAGTATCGGTTAGCTCAACGCATCGCTGCGCTTACACACCCGACCTATCAACGTCGTCGTCTTCAACGTTCCTTCAGGAGACTTAAAGTCTCAGGGAGAACTCATCTCGGGGCAAGTTTCGTGCTTAGATGCTTTCAGCACTTATCTCTTCCGCATTTAGCTACCGGGCAGTGCCATTGGCATGACAACCCGAACACCAGTGATGCGTCCACTCCGGTCCTCTCGTACTAGGAGCAGCCCCCCTCAATTCTCCAGCGCCCACGGCAGATAGGGACCGAACTGTCTCACGACGTTCTAAACCCAGCTCGCGTACCACTTTAAATGGCGAACAGCCATACCCTTGGGACCTACTTCAGCCCCAGGATGTGATGAGCCGACATCGAGGTGCCAAACACCGCCGTCGATATGAACTCTTGGGCGGTATCAGCCTGTTATCCCCGGAGTACCTTTTATCCGTTGAGCGATGGCCCTTCCATTCAGAACCACCGGATCACTATGACCTGCTTTCGCACCTGCTCGCGCCGTCACGCTCGCAGTCAAGCTGGCTTATGCCATTGCACTAACCTCCTGATGTCCGACCAGGATTAGCCAACCTTCGTGCTCCTCCGTTACTCTTTGGGAGGAGACCGCCCCAGTCAAACTACCCACCAGACACTGTCCGCAACCCGGGTAACGGGTCTACGTTAGAACACCAGCCATTAAAGGGTGGTATTTCAAGGGCGGCTCCACGCAGACTGGCGTCCACGCTTCAAAGCCTCCCACCTATCCTACACATCAAGGACCAGTGTTCAGTGTCAAGCTATAGTAAAGGTTCACGGGGTCTTTCCGTCTTGCCGCGGGTACACTGCATCTTCACAGCGAGTTCAATTTCACTGAGTCTCGGGTGGAGACAGCCTGGCCATCATTACGCCATTCGTGCAGGTCGGAACTTACCCGACAAGGAATTTCGCTACCTTAGGACCGTTATAGTTACGGCCGCCGTTTACCGGGGCTTCGATCAAGAGCTTCGCGTTGCCGCTAACCCCATCAATTAACCTTCCGGCACCGGGCAGGCGTCACACCGTATACGTCCACTTTCGTGTTTGCACAGTGCTGTGTTTTTAATAAACAGTTGCAGCCAGCTGGTATCTTCGACTGATTTCAGCTCCACCCGCAGGGGCTTCACCTACATATCAGCGTGCCTTCTCCCGAAGTTACGGCACCATTTTGCCTAGTTCCTTCACCCGAGTTCTCTCAAGCGCCTTGGTATTCTCTACCTGACCACCTGTGTCGGTTTGGGGTACGATTTCGTGTTACCTGATGCTTAGAGGCTTTTCCTGGAAGCAGGGCATTTGTTACTTCAGCACCGTAGTGCCTCGTCGTCACACCTCAGCGTTAAAAAGGTACCGGATTTACCTGGAACCTCCGCCTACATGCTTAAACCGGGACAACCGTCGCCCGGCTAACATAGCCTTCTCCGTCCCCCCTTCGCAGTAACACCAAGTACAGGAATATTAACCTGTTTCCCATCGACTACGCCTTTCGGCCTCGCCTTAGGGGTCGACTCACCCTGCCCCGATTAACGTTGGACAGGAACCCTTGGTCTTCCGGCGAGCGGGCTTTTCACCCGCTTTATCGTTACTTATGTCAGCATTCGCACTTCTGATACCTCCAGCATGCCTCACAGCACACCTTCGACGGCTTACAGAACGCTCCCCTACCCAACAACACATAGTGTCGCTGCCGCAGCTTCGGTGCATGGTTTAGCCCCGTTACATCTTCCGCGCAGGCCGACTCGACCAGTGAGCTATTACGCTTTCTTTAAATGATGGCTGCTTCTAAGCCAACATCCTGGCTGTCTGTGCCTTCCCACATCGTTTCCCACTTAACCATGACTTTGGGACCTTAGCTGGCGGTCTGGGTTGTTTCCCTCTTCACGACGGACGTTAGCACCCGCCGTGTGTCTCCCGTGATAACATTCTTCGGTATTCGTAGTTTGCATCGGGTTGGTAAGCCGGGATGGCCCCCTAGCCGAAACAGTGCTCTACCCCCGAAGATGAGTTCACGAGGCGCTACCTAAATAGCTTTCGGGGAGAACCAGCTATCTCCCGGTTTGATTGGCCTTTCACCCCCAGCCACAGGTCATCCGCTAATTTTTCAACATTAGTCGGTTCGGTCCTCCAGTTAGTGTTACCCAACCTTCAACCTGCCCATGGCTAGATCACCGGGTTTCGGGTCTATACCCTGCAACTTAACGCCCAGTTAAGACTCGGTTTCCCTTCGGCTCCCCTATACGGTTAACCTTGCTACAGAATATAAGTCGCTGACCCATTATACAAAAGGTACGCAGTCACCCCATAAAGAGGCTCCCACTGCTTGTACGTACACGGTTTCAGGTTCTTTTTCACTCCCCTCGCCGGGGTTCTTTTCGCCTTTCCCTCACGGTACTGGTTCACTATCGGTCAGTCAGGAGTATTTAGCCTTGGAGGATGGTCCCCCCATATTCAGACAGGATACCACGTGTCCCGCCCTACTCTTCGAGTTCACAGCAAGTGCATTTTCGTGTACGGGACTATCACCCTGTACCGTCGGACTTTCCAGACCGTTCCACTAACACACAAGCCGATTCAGACTCCGGGCTGCTCCCCGTTCGCTCGCCGCTACTGGGGGAATCTCGGTTGATTTCTTTTCCTCGGGGTACTTAGATGTTTCAGTTCCCCCGGTTCGCCTCGTTAGCCTATGTATTCAGCTAACGATAGTGCAACGAATTGCACTGGGTTTCCCCATTCGGACATCGCCGGGTCAAGGGTTCATATCACCTCGCCGGCGCTTTTCGCAGATTAGCACGTCCTTCATCGCCTCTGACTGCCAGGGCATCCACCGTGTACGCTTAGTCGCTTAACCTCACAACCCGAAGATGTTTCACTTCTGATTGCGAAAATTTGAGAGACCCGAACACACATGAGCTGTGTGTCGTTTCAATTTTCAGCTTGATCCAGATTTTTAAAGAGCAAATATCTCAAACGTGACTCGCAAGTCAGTTTTGAGATATGACGGCAGGTGACTTTCACTCACGAACCAGCAAGTGGCGTCCCCTAGGGGATTCGAACCCCTGTTACCGCCGTGAAAGGGCGGTGTCCTGGGCCTCTAGACGAAGGGGACACTGAAGTCTCAATCGCAAGACGCCTTGCTGTTTACTTTTCATCAGACAATCTGTGTGAGCACTACAAAGGCAGGTTCTTTAAGGTAAGGAGGTGATCCAACCGCAGGTTCCCCTACGGTTACCTTGTTACGACTTCACCCCAGTCATGAATCACAAAGTGGTAAGCGCCCTCCCGAAGGTTAAGCTACCTACTTCTTTTGCAACCCACTCCCATGGTGTGACGGGCGGTGTGTACAAGGCCCGGGAACGTATTCACCGTAGCATTCTGATCTACGATTACTAGCGATTCCGACTTCATGGAGTCGAGTTGCAGACTCCAATCCGGACTACGACGCACTTTATGAGGTCCGCTTGCTCTCGCGAGGTCGCTTCTCTTTGTATGCGCCATTGTAGCAAGTGTGTAGCCCTACTCGTAAGGGCCATGATGACTTGACGTCATCCCCACCTTCCTCCAGTTTATCACTGGCAGTCTCCTTTGAGTTCCCGGCCGGACCGCTGGCAACAAAGGATAAGGGTTGCGCTCGTTGCGGGACTTAACCCAACATTTCACAACACGAGCTGACGACAGCCATGCAGCACCTGTCTCAGAGTTCCCGAAGGCACCAATCCATCTCTGGAAAGTTCTCTGGATGTCAAGAGTAGGTAAGGTTCTTCGCGTTGCATCGAATTAAACCACATGCTCCACCGCTTGTGCGGGCCCCCGTCAATTCATTTGA